>JBBPDB010000083.1:4929533-4949375 GCA_037974465.1 Brachypetersius altus
ACGAATCAAACACTCGGCCACACTCTAAACACACAGTCACACAATCTCACTCCCAGTCACACACTGAAGGACTTGGCACGGCTCCTTTTGAGTAGGAAGAGGAGGGTCTTGCAATCTCCCAGCCAATCGCCTTTCTGGTCTGGAGGATCGTGATTGGTTCCCGGTGAATGAAAACACCTGTGGAGGATAACAAACATCCAAAACACGAGACACGTAACAGTAGCATTCTTTTAAATATTAAAGTATTGTACTATGGCTAAGACCAAAAAGCTAAAAAGTCTCCCAATGTCAGGCTTTTACAGTCACACCTACTATGCTGTACCACACTGGCGCCATCTAGGGTACAGTTGGAGGTATTGATGTTTACTTTTAATCTAACTGATGTAATATGAAACTGATGTGATTTCTAAGTTTGGGTTAGTCACATGACAAAGAAGAGAGAGAGCGAGCGAGCGACAAAGAGAGATTGGAGTAATAACAGATCACTAATTCTCTTGCTTGTCCTTTACAGACTCCCGGAGATCGATTCTGCTTTGCAGGTACTGTCTGAGATCCTGCAGCAGCTGACCAGTCAGAAGTCCACAATCGAGGAGGATATCCACACCACCTTTGACGAGCTGCAGAAAACACTCAATGTGCGCAAGAGTGTTCTGCTCATGGAGCTGGAGGTCAACTATGGACTCAAACAGAAAGTTAGTATACCTAGTTTAGTTCACATAATCACACTCGGGTCAGAGTAGATTGTACATTTCGGCTGTACGTTTGTATACAAGAACAATGTAGTTGAATCCTGTGTGCTGGATTTTACTTCATGTTTGGCTGCTCAAAAACGTGACTTTTATCGGGTATTTTACAAGTCGTGGTTTCAAACCTCAGGACTGCCAGAGCCACAGAGGTGGTACCACTCCCCAAGGCACGGTGTTGCTGGCTGCCCACTGCTGCATTGGATTAAATGCAGAGAAAGAATTTCACATTGTTCACACTGCGTGCAATGCTGATATTGCAGAAGGCTTCAGTGTGTAAACCCTCAGTGTTTTTACTTCTGCATCTTGACCAGTAAGTTTCAAGGTTGTAGTACTTTGAATGAATCAAGGTATTCATGAAATCCAACATCATTAACATCATTAATGATAATCCATCATTAACCATTCAGTATGAATTCACCAGTTTAGATTACAATGGGGTTTAAAAACATACAGCTCTGGAAAAAAATCAGACACCACTGCAAAAATGTTCAGTTTTATCTTCTATAAGTATTGACCTGAACAGCTACCTTTACCTTAGTTGCTAACAATATATATTGTTAATGATATAGTTTTTTCTCAAAGCATAATTTTAAAGGAAATGACAAGACATCAAAATAAGAGTGCACAATGATGCCATGTATAATTCAACCTTATTCAACCATTGTTAAAAATAACCTGAACAATCAAGGCAAATGTTTGGAAGAGTAGTTGAAAGTCTTTGATCTGCCCACAAGGTGTCAGTGTAGGCCGACACTAGTTGATGATGATTAAACGTGTAATACAAGCACCATGTACCACTCTGAAGCACTGGTAATACAGAGTGCGTCACATGGGAATGATTCACCAGGAAGACCAGCCAAACAGCTCAGCACCGCTCAGCACTGAAGACACAGAGACAACAGGACTAATGATATGTAGCTGTACTTTTGGACATTCTGAGTAGGTTTAATGGCTGAAGACTGCCATGACAACCTTGAGGTGAGGTATCTGGGAGTTGTTGTGACATTTAGACGGATTTAATTTGAGATTTACATGATCTGATGTCACCACCTGCTGTAATTAGGGCTGTCAGTAGCAACTATGTTAATAGTAATCTAATCCAGCAGGTAACAGAGTTTTAAAGGAAATGCCTAAATGAACTGAACTGAACTGTAGTAGACCATAGAAGTTTCTTTATTTGAAGGAGATCAAGCAGGAAACCTTTAATAAATTTAAGGTAGTTACATTTAAATCACTGATTTTCTGTTGATTAATTACTGTATAACAGCCATCATATGGTTCTACATAAACTCTTACTGTATCTATGCTGTTTAGTTAAATAACAGTGCAGCGTGTATTTAAGTCATTCTCACTTACAGTTAGTGTGGAACTTGTCTGAGTAAAGCATTAGCTGGGTGGAATGGCTGAAGAGGCGTCAAACCATAAGTAAACAAACCATATCAGTCATATTTCACGTGCAGGTGGCTGACATGGTTACGTAAACCATGATTATGTATGAGATCTATTATAGCTGAGTTTGCATGGTCAGGGACAGCAGTGCATATTCAAAAATCCTTTGATTACAGGGCAGTGCCTCCGACTTATTATTGCATGTTTCAGGTTGCTCTGCCTGTAGCTTTTAACACTGGATGGTCTGTGTTGTACACTGACATCCTGTAGAGGCTGTACATGCTTCTTGTACAAAGTATAAGATCATATGAAAGAAACTTGGAAGTGGAAGTACACTTTTAAAAGGTTCTTCACACATAATGAAAAATGAAACGTGTGTGTGTGTGTGATTTATTCTCCCGGGCCGGTAAAACTCGTTCTGGGAGTTTGCATAGGTTTGTGTGTGTTTTGCCTACAAGCACATTACAGGTCCTTCTCCTAACCTGTGCTTTTTGTGATATCTAGCCCTAAGATTACTGCAATGTGGAAAGCATTCAACATTTGTCAAAATTTGTCCTTAAACCTTCGCAGAAATCCTGCCGAGCTTCTTTGTATACCATGGTGACCGGTCCTTAGTTAATTGTGTACCTGCTTTTGTGTGCAGGTGTTGCAGGCACAGCTGGCCTCTCTGCTGCAGGGTCAGGACGGCATGCGCAGCAGCTGCAGCTTCACTGAGCAGGCACTGAGTCATGGGTCTGAGGCTGAGGTTCTGCTGGTTAAGAAGCAGATGAGTGAGCGTCTAGGCGAATTAGCCAATCAGGATTTGCGACTGCGGCCCGAGGAGAACGGGCAGCTGGAATTTCTTGCTGAGACAGAGGGGCTGAGGAAATCCATTCACAACCTGGGCGCCATTGTAACTACCAACGCTGTCGCTGGGGAAACTGTGGCCACAGGCGATGGACTACGGCACTGCACTGCCGGACGGCCCACATCTATCACCATAACAACCAAGGACAAGGACGGCGGGCTGTGCCGGACAGGAGGCGCCCTGCTGTCAGCTGAGCTGTGCGGGGCGGAGGATGGAGTGCCAGCTGGTGAAGGAGAGCTCATTGATCACAAGAATGGCACTTATGAGTTCCTGTACACGCTGGCCCATGAAGGACGCTTCACACTCTCTCTGCAACTCTACGGACAGGACATCCGTGGGAGCCCCTTCAGTATAAGGGCCACCAAAGCTGCGGACCCCTCAGCCAATGCGGATGGAGTCAAAAAGAGACTGAAGTCCCCAGGAAGTGGCCACGTCAAACAGCGTGCCATCAAACGGCCGGCCAGCATGTACAGTTCAGGCAGGAGGAAGGAAAATCCCATTGAGGACGACCTCATGTTCCGAATCGGTAAGTATGGTTGCTGCTGCAGGAGATGGATGTTTTGTGCTGTTCTAAGACCAGTTTCTCGTAGAGGGCTCCTAACATTAACCATGTAATGGGTTTAGGGCTGCAGGTTGACAAAAGTAGTGGTCTGAGGTCTTAATAGTGAAATTACAAAAAAATGTAGAATGCATCATTCCTCAACTTTAATGTGTTCAGTGTTTATGACGCCATGAATATCTGATGCCAGCCCAATGCATATGACTTCAGTTCACACCTCTATAGTCTGTTATGTTTATGGTTGCTGTATGACTTCTGTGACAAAGTAAAGAAGAAATTAAACATAACTTCAAAAAAACATGTACTACTACACTGTATGTACAATACTAATGATTTGGATGCACGATGATATTGAAACCATATTGGTTTTTGCCAAATATTTGCTGTGAAAAGATTTGTGGCATCCGCCAGATGTTTATATTTGACCCGATTTTTGTATTCCAGAAAGTCTCAATGTTCAGGTGAAGCAGAGCTTACTGCATTTAAAATAGGAAATTCTGAATGGCAGTGGTCATTTTTGAATTATAAACCAGACTAACAGCTTTAATACTTTACCACTTTACCAATGTTTTACCTTTCCATTTTGGGTGAATATGGCCATTTAATTGGTGGCTTTTAGCAGTGACCCACCGTAGATCATGTGATAACCCCTTGCTGCTTTTGATTTTAATAGCAATCTTGATTACTGAGTTGTGAGTATATAGTAATGTAAAAATCTGTCATAATCTACATTTGTCTTGTATTACAGGGACTAAAGGAAGAAATAAGGGAGAATTCACCAATCTGCAGGGAGTTGCTGCTTGTAATGTTGGGAAAGTCTTAATAGCAGACAGTAACAATCAGTGTGTTCAGGTAGGAGGTCCCTGCACTGCATTTAGTGTACCTTTTAATAATGCTAAAGCATCAGTCACTATTGCAACTGTACAGGTCTGCTAGTGGGTACCCTTGAGCAAGGTACCATCCCCACACACTGCTCCCCGTGGCCTGTGTTACTGGCTGCCTGTTGCTTCACTTGGTGAATGGGTTGAACACAGAGGAAGAATTTTGTGCTGTGTTCATGTATGACAAATGCTCACTATGCTTTATGTGATACTACAAACATTCATGTAATCGTATGTCCTGTTGTAGATATTTTCAAACGATGGGCAATTCAAGAGTCGCTTTGGTGTGCGGGGCCGGTCTCCAGGGCAACTTCAGCGCCCCACTGGCGTTGCCGTGCACCCCAGTGGTGACATCATCATTGCGGACTATGACAACAAATGGGTCAGCATTTTCTCCAGCGATGGCAAATATAAGGTGAGTGACAAAGTGTGAGTGAAACACCGAAATCGGTACCACATGCCATACGTAAAGCTTAAAGCCTGGTGCTTATTTAACGTTAAATGTGTCTATGTTCGTCACATTTTTGCCTTTTATTATTTTTGTTTAAAATGTAATTTAACAAATATTGGTGTAAATATATGAGCAAACCAAAACTACACCTTTATCAGCTTTTTTTGTAGTTTGTTTTGTTTTTCCCCTTTCTCACATCTTCAACTCTTCCATCAGAATAAAATTGGCTCAGGGAAGTTGATGGGTCCTAAAGGTGTGTCGGTTGACCGAAATGGCCACATCATCGTGGTGGACAACAAAGCCTGCTGTGTCTTCATCTTCCAGCCAAATGGCAAACTGGTCACCAAGTTTGGTAACCGTGGCAACGGTGACAAGCAGTTTGCAGGTATTTTCCATACGAGTGTTTGCTGTGTAATGCTTAAGCTAACTGTATGATCAATCTGAACTACAGCAGAAAGCCTGTAATGAGAATAAGGGAAAGAGCAGAAGCACGGATTGGCTTCACTTGTATTTATGATCATATTATGCTTTTAGTATCTCCGTCTGTATGTCTGTCTTGTCTCTCTTCCTTCTTATTCTGTCTCTTTTCATAGGTCCTCATTTTGCAGCGGTTAACCAGAATAATGAAATAATTGTAACTGATTTCCATAATCATTCGGTGAAGGTATGTTCTTATATAAATGCATTGTTTAACATGTTTAAATATAATTAGGGCTAACGAAAAAATTAAGGCATTTTGAAAGTCACAAGTCGCAAAGTATTTGTAGTGAGTATCCATTTCTGTAACCGATAATTTACAGGTATTTAATCCGGACGGAGAATTTCTGCTGAAGTTTGGCTCCAATGGAGAGGGAAATGGCCAGTTTAATGCCCCCACTGGAGTTGCAGTGGATGTCAATGGCAATATCATAGTAGCTGACTGGGGAAACAGTCGAATACAGGTATGCCTTATATTTCCAGTGGGAAAATGCACACCAATGTATTTCTGTATGTAGCCACCTAGCGTTAATAACGTGTAATAGAATGTTTCATGCAGTAAAGGCTGTTTTATCAGCACATGGATGGTGTGGCTGCAGGTTTTCTTTCCTATCAAGCAGGAGCAAAGAACACACTGACAGCCACACAAGACTAATCACCCCTGGCCTATTCCTTTCTCGATTAATACAACCGTAGTCTTTTTCTCTCATTTGTTAGCTACCTCAGTTTAGGGCCACATAGTGCTAAACTATATTCCAGCATGACTGTACCCCAGTGCACAAAGCAAGCTCCATAAAGACATGGCTGGATGAGTTCGATGTGGAAGAACTCTGGTCACAGAGCCCTGACCTCAACCTCACAGTACACCTTTCGGATGAACTGGAACAGAGTCTGTGAGCCAGACCTTCTCGTCTAACCTCACAAATGCTTAACAGAATGTATGGACACAAATTCCCACCAGCCAAATAACACCAGCTCATTGGTGGTCCTGTGCCTATTGCGGTAAAGGTGCAAAAAATATTAACTATTGTCTATTATCCATGGTAAATCAATGGCAGCTAGCTGGCCTAGTGGTTAGGCTGAGCACCCTGCAGTCAGAAGGTTGTTTGTTCGAATTGTGTCACCACTGAGGTAAGTAAGGTACTGTCCCCACACTCTGCTCCCCGGGCGCCCCTCATTGGTGACAGCCCTGCTTCACTTGGTGAATGGGTTACGCGTGACTATAAAGGTTAATAAGTTAAATGACAATTAAATGGAGCCAAGGCCAATGATGGTTAAGACAAAGTAGAGGAAAAAAAAGGCATTTATGTGTGTTAATCATTGCTATACTTATGTATATACACAAGAATAAATTCTCTCTTTACATGTTTCATGTTAAACTTAAGGAATGATAGTCTTTATGCTACATGTAACTGTCTCATGTTTTAGGTGTTTGACGGGAGCGGCTCTTTTCTTTCCTACATCAACACTTCGGCTGACCCGCTCTACGGACCGCAGGGACTGGCCCTCACCTCTGATGGCCACGTGGTGGTGGCTGACTCTGGAAACCACTGTTTCAAAGTCTACCGCTATCTCCAGTAAAACTTCCCACTGCCCCTCACTGTCCAAAACATTTGCACTCCCATCCCAAGGACACCCATGTTACTCTTTGTGCCATACAACACCCTCGCGTCACAGCACCTGTGTCGATGACACCATGATCTCTACTTTTTGATCCTCAAGGTTACAGAGGGCCTTTAGACTTTTTACTGTCCCTTGGTTTGGATGGAAATGGGAGACACGTGTGGAGGGAGCTGCTGGTGTATGGATGCCTTGATTTCATCCTGTGAGCTGATACTGAAGAAGTGCTTCACTGTTTTGAAGAAAGGTAAACAAAAGTTTGAGGGTGAAGTTCCCTTAAGAATCATAGCACTGAGGTCAAAAACGGTAGTGCCAGTGACATTTTTAATTATTGTTCTAATAGTTCACATGATCTGAAAACTGCTGTGTTGCAAAGAATGGAGTCCTTTACTGTAAAACACATAAGGCAGCCTTGTTTAATCCATGTAAATCACGGAATGGCCTGGATTTCTGAACATACACTAAATGACCAAAAGCACGTGGACAGCCCTATTAATTACTGAGTTCAGGGATTTAAGCTGCACCCGTTGCTAACAGGGGTATAAAATGGGTCATACTAAAGAGCTCCGTGACTAAACGTGGGACAGTCATAGGATGCCACCTTTGCCAGAAGTCGTTTTGTGAAATTCTTGCCCTGTACATGCTAGTATTGTGAAATGGAGCAGCAATATCTCAGCCACAAATATCCACCCATACTCACAGAGCGGGTCACCAAGTGCTGAAGATTCACTGCAGAGTTCACTGCAGAGCAGCTGCAAACAAGTCCAGCGTTGATTGGAGTTGTGTAGAACATACATCCACCGGACTTGGAGCAATGGACATTTGTTCTCTAGAGTGGTGAATC
This sequence comes from Brachypetersius altus, assembly GCA_037974465.1. NCBI lineage: Eukaryota > Metazoa > Chordata > Actinopteri > Characiformes > Alestidae > Brachypetersius > Brachypetersius altus. The sequence goes on from JBBPDB010000083.1 coordinate 4,937,348, forward strand.
GCACTTCACTATCTGATGAGTCTGAAGGACTGTATTGTGTCCACATACTTTTGTCCATGTAGTGTTTATTAAGATTTAAGGTAAGGTTTAATGTCTGTCAAAAAAAAAACATTTTACTATTCAACTGATTTGGAATGTCTTAAACACTTTGTGAGGAGTCACCTGTAAAAAAAAAAAAAACAATGCACTTAAAAACATTTGTAAGTGTAGGGATATAACTGAATCTGCACAACATAGTAGATCATCAGGGCTGGGATGATTCCAAATACAATAAGCATCGTCTTCTTAAATTTGTCATCTTGTCTGTCTGTCTGTGTGTGTGTGTCTGTGTGAGACACCCCCAAAAAGGTGGTGTGTCTATGTATGGATTCAAGCATGTTGGGCTTTGTCTACCCTGTAATATGCAACAAGAAAGGGAAGCACTTCATATTTATGAAACTAAATGCATTAAATCAAAAAAAGCTTTTGTAAAAACTTAATTTATTGAATTTTAGTCCCCCATCATGTGTTTTGGTCCCTCAGTATTCAGGTCTCTAACTCTTGTTAGATCAACCTCACAATCCTTTAGAACTCAAATTATTTTTTAATCGCCATTTCTTTTTGTTTAATGTGTCACAACAACTCTCTAGCAACATCTTAGGCCACTTTTAATACACCGTGAATATCTAAGGAAGGAGGACACTAATATATTCATTCACGTTTCTGGAAATGCACCTCCTCAAGGCTGTCAGCTTTTGATGTCCACATGAACTCATGAACATACGTACACGTATGTGGATCAGCCTGTGTTTGTTCACATGCTGTTTTACCTTCCATGCACAAAACCAGAATGCCAAAAGAAGCAAAAGTGCCCACGTTGCTTTTCAAGTCGAATAGTTTAGAGAGAGATGTCTCAAGCCCAGACCCAAATGATGGGTGTGCCCGCGATATCCCCCTACTTTGAATTCAGTGGCCTCTTACCCAAAATGCGGTATGTAATGTAAACTGAACCCCTGTCTCTAAGCAAAGTAACTCATGTAAAAGTAAATAAATAAAAGAGTACACCAGGTGTGGCACATGCAGAACTCGAATGTCTCACAAATCTGTTCTAAACACGCAGTTTCCAAACATTTCAGAATATTGTAGGCACCGTTTGGGACTGGGCTCTAGTTAACTTCTTCTTCGCCCGTGTCCCGTCAAGTCTCGCCTTCTCCACTAGGGGGCTCTCCTACTAGAGAGCCTGAACTACGCAATGACTACTAAGCAACATGTCCATAAGGACATATTCCCAAAGAATGAATGGCAATTGCAGCCTAATGCACACAATAATGTTCAAAAACGGATGTGTTGGTGTATTTTACACTCGCTTGCTTACAGTCCTGCCAAAATGTCAATGAATTATGAGTCAGTAAAGGAATGTTGCTACATCCATGCTACAATAGTCCCGTGTGTTCAACTGACGTTGAAAGTACGTCTACCACAAACTACTCGCACTCCAGTCCCTGCCAAAGCAACTGAACTCCCACATTTGACAGAGATTGTTGGTTTGCGTGAGGTATTCTGATGGCATTCAAATCTGACGTTAAGAAAAGAGTTCAGTTGTTTGTAGCATCTGTTTAGCAATAGTTATACTTTGACTATTTCATGACTTCATAATTTAGAGACCCAGTAACATTTGAGTGAAAAACATCAGGTACGCTAACTGGACGAAAGTATTGGGACACCTACATGCTCTACAGAATGAATGGGTTTAAGGTCCCAACAAAATCTTGTGGAAATCTTATTCTAACACTAAATGGGGCTCGTCAGACTACGAGTAGAAATAGAGCAGCACTAATTAAACACATTTTAGATCTTTCCATATTACATGAGCTTAACAAATTTCCAATTTGTGCACAGCGCCGTCTTGCCGTTGTCTCTTCATACATTCCAAAACAAGTTTTTCACCTCTGCACAGCGACCCCTAGTGGTTTCATAAGGCAAATACCTGCTACCTTTACACTCCTGGCAGTTCTTAACTAAATGCTTTGGTCATCTGATCTTTTTGCTTCTGTCCTTGCTCAACATTATGTATAGCACATCAATAAAAAGTCATTTGGAGATAACATAACTTGCATTAATGTGTGTTTTTTTTAAAAATACCTCTACAGAAGTTTTCTTTATGTTTGGCTGATCTTAACGGAGGGCTACAATTGATCCCATTAGCTTTTCCCTTAATCAACATTGTGCTTATGTAAATATGCAACCTCTTTAGAGGACAGGATGTGCTTTTGTCTTGGTTGTAACTGTAAATCAGATTGCAGTAAACAAATCAGATATGACATAAAACTATTATTGTTGATAGCTGAACATTCTGGATTCATTAAAAAATCAGTTCGTAATTTTTTTTAATAATATGTATGTAATTTTATTTATTTATTTACTGTTTATTGTGTAAAAACGATACGGCTCCATCCTGCAAAGCTGATCACTGACTGCCATTCAAGAAGCTGGGACCAGTTTAATGGGAAATACTGGTTTTGTTAACTGTTGGAGATACGTTTCAAAATTTTCTGCTATTAAACAAAAAATAGTTTTGTGTCTGATTTGTCTGTTTGCATTGAAATAAAAAAGCAGTGCAATAAGAGAGTGCAGTGTAGCGATATCATATATACACACACAGTAAACCCACTTTTACACGGATCTGCAGAAATCCTTTTTTATTTTTTTTTTTTGCTTTTGTGACATCCGGGCCACATTTAGCCACATTTCTATATAAAAAAAATAACTACAAATGTTTTGGTACTGTGAGGAGAAACACAAAGAATTGCATTTGATCAATTTATTGTATTGATTGATTACAAATAAAAGTTAAAAACCTTCTTAAGTTACTATGTCCTTATTCGACAAGATGTAACCCCAAACCATGACCAAACTTGCTGCAAACTTCCTGCAGTATTTGCGGCATTTCTGGCTAATGAAAATACCAGTCATTGACACAGAAGGACATAGTAACTTAAAAAGGCATATAGGTTTATTTCTAATCAATCAATTGTTACAATAAATGGAGCAATTTAATGGCAAGGCTTTCACATTAATAACTGGGTGCAAAATTAAACAGTCAAAAAGTGTTCTGATGTTCTCGGCTTGTTAAAGTCCCTAACACCTGCGTTATTGAGATGAAGGAGGAGGCTTGGAAGATGAAGCCAAAGAATCTCGACAAACTCTGGGAGTCCTGCAAGACTACTGACTGACTTTATCAACAAGTTATTTCAGTCATTGCCAAAACGTATGGATGCGGCCCTCTATGCTCATGGAAGTCATGTACATTATTGATATTTTTTTTCTAAAGCACCATGACTTTATGTTCTGGTGTTATTGTAGCATGTTTGGGTATTCTAAATAAAGTATATGTATCATTTCTATATTGTTTTTGTATATGACAAGACTTTTGTCCAGGCAATATGTCACCATTCTGTCCTAATTAAATGATACAACTGAAAGATGCAAAGCTGTTTTGGTATAATAAGCATAATCTAGTAGGCTATGCCTTTCTTATGAAACATTTCTGATTCCAACTGATTAACTGCAAGTCAACGTATTAACTTGGTTAAGTGACTAGACTTTTGTCAGGCACTATATATGTATATATATATTTTAGTGCCTGACAAAAGTCTTGTCACTTATATATGTATTACAATGTTTTAAACCACTATTTAGCAAATTAGAAATTTGGATTTGTTTTCCATTCAAGTGGTAAGATCTCAGATGTTAATGTCTCTTTTGTATGTATATATATATATATATATATATATATATATACACACACACACAATATAGTGTGTCAGGTATATATATTATATTATAATTACCATAATTAACCACAATGTTGTTATATTTGTAGTTCAACTGAAGGATGTTACTGAATCGCTACAGGTGTTTTTTTCAGCGTATTTCATTCTAACTCATTGGCTCCCTCTTGTGGCCAAGGCTTGCACGTACATGAAATCGGAAGTAATGGAGACTCAAAACGGTGGAAAGAAATGGGGCTGGGGGGCTTGTTGTGTAAACTCTACAGCAAATCACTGCCTTGTAGGCATCTAGAGTGAGTAACCTGGTTAAAGCACGAGGGTCAGTGCAGCGCCTTTAGAAAGGAGTGATATACACACCATTAGTGAGGTTGTTCAATTCAGTATGTGGCTCATTTAAACCTCATTTAAACAGATGCAGCTGAAGTGTCCAACGATTACTGCCTATTTTACGTCAACGGCGTAAGAGATTGCGCAGCCCCTACACAAGTCATTTTGGGCCTAGAGTGATTAATTAGTGAATAGCAATGGAAACTTCTTACAAGTCTTGCCGTTTTTGCCCCACTTTCCCCACAGCTGCATTTGTCACCAGCACTCCTCCTAGAGATCCATCTCCCTGGTTTAGCTTCCAGATCTCCTTCAGCTGATCAAGGCACGTTTCAGATGCATCAAGTAGAAGATCCAGGGCTGGAGACTACTATGGAAAAAAGGTGTGGCAAACTCACAAACTTCCTCCAGCTGCCACCAGTTCTGTGTAGTTTATTACGGTAGAATCAAACGATAGGCTCTTGCTTTTTAAATCTACCCCAAAACCTGAGCAGGCGAATTAAGGCGACTAGCATATAAGCTTACCCTTAAAGACAGGTGTGTCCCAATATATTTGTCCACATAGTGTGCAATATATTCAGAGCTAGCAGTGTAAACTGAACCGTATTACATATCAGATAACCTACAGTCCCTTGCATTGCTTTCATAATTCATAAGAATTCTCAGATTTCAAGTAGGATTCCAACAAAGCGCCCCCCGCTGCCCCCTAAATCCAGCAGTGATATTTAAAGCTGAATGAGAGACCTGAGTGAATGGTGTGTTTTGGGTCGGAGTTGCCATGACAGCGTTACAAAAAGTAGAAATAAAGCATCCATAAAAGTCACACAGTGTGAAAAGGCCACCCAGTGACTTGCTCGGTCACTAGGAGTCCCCAGCATGAGGCTTTCCGTTGGCATGAATGCCCTATAAATGTGGAATGTGCTCCTTTTTTTAGTGCTGACCCAAGACCAGTTTAGAGGCGAATCGTGCTTGTAGAGGGCAGAGTATCGGGAGAGAGAATGCTGGTCCAAGATCAGCCTCAAAAGGGCAGCTTTCACCCAGAGTTGTAAATGTGTGTAGGATGAGGCATGAGACCTTTACGTCACTCTCGAGACAATACGCTCCAATCAGCGAGGGTCCTGGTGAAAAGGGTGAGGATTTTTCTATACCGTGCAGTCGTCAGCAGTTGCCTGGGTAAGTGACACACGGGACTCTTTTGTTCCTCTGTCTGTGTTTCATTTGCATCCCAAATGAACCCGATTGTACAGCAGAGCCAGAACCCGAAGTTCCATTAAGGACAGAGAAGTTTTACGGCCCACAACTCCGTCCACTTCAACTCAGCGGACTCATCACATCACCTACTGTGAAGTGCTTCATGAATTCTGAATGGAAGCAGAGGTTTAAGAGCCCTGAAAGCCTGGAGATTCTGACATGCTGATTAACTTTTTACGTAGCTATTTAACGAAATAAGCACTTTCCCTTTCCAGGTTGCTCCCACTTTTACTTGTCTTGGGGATTTACATACGCTATATGGACAAAAGAATTGGGACACAACTTTGTGGACAGTTAGAGGAAGAACCTTTTCTATTCCAGCATCCAACACCTTTGGGATGAACTGGAACGGAGATTGTGAGCCAGGCCTTCTCGTCAACATCAGTGCCTAACCTCATAAATGCTCTACAGAATAAATGGGCACCAAAACTCCAAAATCTTGTGGAAAGAGTGGAAGCTGAGTGGAAACAACATTTATGTTTTGTATAATTGTAAATGTATTGAATGCAGTGTCAATGCCGTCCCAATACTTTTGTCCATATAGTGTAATTATCTCATTGTGTCAAGCAGGAACTGAGATGCAAGAACAAACCAGCATGTTATACCTTTATACAACAATGATCATAATAAATTAAGTAAAAAGCTGATCACTGTTTTTTATCGCCCACAAAGACCATTAATTTTGAAAACATTCTGAACTCATATTCCTGGTCATGTCATACCATCCAAAAGACAAAATGCTTGTTTTCCTGGCATCTTTAATCAAACTGTAATGACTTTATGCCTCTAAAATGAAGTTTTGCTTGCGTTACCCTGCACCAGTGGGTGGGGAAAATAACATTGGCCAATAAAATTGTGTTTTACTAGTGATTCACTTGGGCGTATGACATAATACCTTGACAAGTAATGGATGCTTACATCTCAAAGCATTCACAGACTTACTTTCAAACTAGGGGTGTGGAGTTTTAAAGTAATCCAAAATCACTGGATCAGACAATGACCAGAGAACATCTAAACTTTGAGCAACTTGTTGCAAAGAGAAACACAGCTAAGCAGCAAGTATGTGTCTCAAATGGCACCCCATTCTCTGTACAGGGCATTTTATAGGACTTAAAATACAGATCCTACACCCAAATAGAGTATAATACATCCATCAAAAAGCCACTGGCTATTCAGTAATATATGCAGCATTCCATAATTGACAAACTGCACTATATGAGTGTAGAAACTGTAATTTTATGACTTGCATAGCACCCTCTAGAGGACGTATGGAGTCATTTCAGATTAAAAAATTATAGCCTTAGTTTAAAAGAGTGCAAGTATCGGTATTGGTATTGGTAGACACTCAAGAATGTGGTATCAGTATCGAACATGAAAAAGTGATATCATGCCACCCCTAATAAAAACACATTAATGTCGAACAGACACACTTATGTGGTTTCTGACATCCTGTTATCTAACCAAAACAAAAGAGTGGCTACTACAGTTTTAGCTGTTCAATGTACTTTTACAGATAAAGACAATAGCAGTCTGCGTACATCTGACTGTCATTCATGTATTTACTTCTCTATATTAAAAAAGAGACAACACTTGCACAGGCACTGGACTGTTATTTTAATTTATTAGCTTATATTGATTGTAATTCCACAATGACGAGGGGAAAGAAATCAGACACAACATTCAAAACTGAAAAGTCAAGCAGGAACAGTAAAAAGGAAAACACATCAATGAACTGGACCAAAAATAACATTAGGGGTTATCTGGATCCGTCGTCTGCAGTAGCCTACTTTAGCGAGGCAAGCTAACTAGAGCTGGAAAAATCGATTCCGTTGTGCCAGTCTTATCCGTGCCGCCATGGACGTTTTTTCAAGCAAGTCGACCGATCGTAGGAGCAGCGCACAGACATAAACAAACGAAACGTTCCGACTAAGAACGCGGAAAGGCATTGTACGTTGCAAGTGAGGTTCAGCTGCAAAACTGGAAAAAAGCCCATGATTTGTGTACTTAGAGTGTATGAATCAGAGGTGGCGAAATATGATCCTAGAGGTAGATTGAAGATGTTGCTAGGCCATTCAAAATGTTGACACGAATTTTCACAAAATCAAAACATATCTAATTTCATGTTGAGCTTCTCATTTTGCTAACATTTCTCATCACTGGGGTGTATTAGCACATTTTCTATATATATGTTGTCATGCTGTTTTTAAATCAATATTCTGTTCGTGTTAAATGTCTGGTCTAATCATTTGATCCCATTTCCTAGTGTCTTTCAACACCACTACATTTTAACGATAAGAAGATCTTTTTGTGAACGATTATTAAGGATAGGTGTGCACTCGCACGTCAGTTCAACCTGAGGTGAGTTCGTCAGCATCATGGCCCTGCGCAGCCCTCCAGCACCAGGTTTTGCCACTCCTGATTTTAAAGTATGGCTTTGCAAAGAAGAATGTAGCAACGTATTCACAGAGAAATACATAAATACGATTACAGCAGCAAATCAGCCTTGTACAGCAGCTCGGACCCTGAATTAAAAGGCAACTTCAAACCATATTCTCGAAAAGCGATTCAGCAGCTATCAGACATGTCCGGAAATTTCCGAAGACGAAACTGAAATGGTCACTGAACATCGAACTCCTTCACTTTGATTGCATCAGCAACACTAAGGTTGTACATGGACAACATTCAGAGGCATTTTTATCAACTGATATGAAACCTGTTAATTTGACGTGTTTGTCGTCATGCACAGAAAACGTTTAAAGAAGAACTCAACCCATTTCTCAAAAATTCTGCATAATTAAGTGGTTAAGATGTAAACAAGGTCAATGTTATGGAGAAATATCGAGTTTATTTTATGTTATTATGTAAAATGTTATAGATGTGCTCCCTGACTCGCCATTCATTTCATTACTTGTAATGTAGACCAGTGGTCCCCAACCCCCGGGCCGCGGACCCCATTGGATTTATTTATATTTTAAAGATACCCCATTATTATATTTTTAAAATATCTCCATTTTTATGCGTATCATTTATTTGTATAAATACGTACATTTACCTGCCGCTCCTTAAAGGCCGGGCCGTGAAAATAGTTTCTGATATGAAACCGGTCTGTGACCAAATAAAGGTTGGGGACCACTGATGTAGACCAATATATAGAAATCTGAATCTTAACTCACATAAAACCACATTGAACGTCTTTTTTTTATATCCTAACAATTGAATTATGCAGATTTTTTGTTAAAAACCTGTGGAATTCCCCTTTGAGTAACATTTGATGACTCTATACAGTGATACTATACAGTGTTTTTGTCTAGATGAGATCTACAAAACTAGATATCGCATTTAGTTCATTATCTCAGGATATATGGTAAGATATTACAAATCAGGCAGAAGTGACAACCAGGCATCCACGTTTAAAAAACCATCAAATATCTAATACGGGTTGAGAGTGTATGAAGATGATGTGACGTATGACGGATGGTATCAAGTGTCAGAAAAGGCCATCAAAAACATCCTTATATGGATGAAGTGCTACCAATAAAATGTGTTGTCAAATGTTGACAGCAGCTAGTTTCTTTTCAGAACACCAGCTGAGTACGTAGAATTTCAGCTACATGTAAAAGGCTTTAGATACATTCAAACCAGAGAACAGGGTAATATGAAGAAAACTGAACAGGAAGGTGTGGTAGGGGGATTTCTTTCTGTGTGACCTCTTCCATGCATCCTACTTCCACATGGGCTTGAGGATCCTGCTCGAGATGGGAAAGGATTTCTCAGAGAAACTGCTACCTTTGCGGGACTGTTCCCGGCCAGTATGTGGAGGCGGCGTGTCGCTGCGCTGAGTGCTTCGACTAGGCGCTCGGACGCTTTGAACCCTCCTCAAAGACCCAGCTGGTTTGTCCTCACCTCGGACTGAGTGTCCGCTATACACCGAGTCTGATTTTCCCCCAGAGGGTGCCTTCTGGGGTCCACTTCTGGACAGGGTGGAGGTCTTTGATGGAGTTCCTGGAACGGGCTGTATGGACATATCTTTTTTGGTTCTGGAGGAAGAAGAAACTGTGTTGCGAGCAAAGCTTGGCAAGGCTGAGGAGGCTTTTGAAGCATGTGTTGGTGTTTGAGGTGAACCACCTTCAGAAGCTGCCTGAGCTTGGGCCAGGGCTCTCATGGTTGAGCGACACATCTTCTCCTCTGGCGGAGGCTTAGGTATGTTGCGGACTGGTTTGGCATTCGGTTTCTTGAAGGAAGGCTTGTGTGGGGTGAGGTCTCTTGCCCATCGCGAGCCTACAGCGCTTGGGGTTGTTCCTCGTTGTGCCTTGGCCTGCTCTGGAGGAAGGCTTGAATGGCGAACAGGCCTACCTTGTCTTTCACCCCTTCGTGCGGGTGTACTCTGGTCACGCAGTGGACGCCTTGGTTCTGCAGTCTCCTGAGCGCAGTGTCCTAAAGATTTCTCACCTCTCTTTGCATTGCTTGCAGTCCGAATCAGTTTAGTGATGGGTACCACCTTGCGCAAGCTCTGGGTCTCAGTTGCTGTGAGTGTTCTTGCAGGCCGGCCAATTCGAGTAGCTGCAGGTTTAGACTGAGACTTCGTTTTTGAGTGAGTGGGTTTGGTGCTGCAGGTCTGCACCGCTTTCTCGCCCACTTTCTTACCTTCCGCAGTATCACAGCTGTCAGTATCTGCTTCGTCAGTGGTAACAGATGGAGTGACAGAACGTGGACGCTCTTCGGCGGCTTTCCCTTCAACGGGGTCATCAGCTGATGCAGATCCAGATCGGTCATTGGTGGACAAAGACTCGAAGTTGGAGGAAAGGGAACTAGGATCTCGAAGGAGGCTTCGGAAATTGCTTTCCTGTGGTTTAACATCGAGTCGTGATCCTTCTTTTAGGACGGGTGAACTCTCTATCTCCGAGCAGTCTAACACGACCGAGCAGTCGGTTTCAGTGCAGTCTAGAATGTAAGGGATACATTTCTTGTTGGGCAACGATGGATCAAGAGGCAAAGGTGTGTCACATGTTGTTGAGGAAACAGTGCTGGTGTCTTCTTCCTCTTCTCTTTGAGGGGAAGTCATTTTACTATCATTTGCTGGACCTGAGGTTCTGGTCTGGATCTTGGGAGGCTGTGCCTCTTCAGAACTCTTGCTGGACGGAGGGGTTTCCAGACCAAATGATTTAGGAAGTTTTCTCTCCTCCAGATCTGTCACAAAAATATTTCCCTGGTTGTCCAGAGGCATATAACTGCTGTTGTTGTTAGAATTTGTCAACTCAAAGGGCTGAAGGCCAGGCACCAGTGTGTGTCTTTCCACGCTTAAATGCATTTGTCCAACAGATTGACCCTGTGGCTTCTGAAACACGTTTCTGGGATGAGGAAGTATGCCTTCAGAGACAGATGAGTAATTGTTATTGTTAAAGGCATCATTTTCCAGTGTATAGCCTGACACTGAGTATCTAGCCAAGGGACTAATTGGTTCAGTTTCTGCCTTTGGAGACGTTGCCAGTTTGTCATGATAGAGCTGATTTGGAGCTTCCAGCTCTCTGTTATCATCCTGTGAGGCCAGCCAGGGCATAGTCCTTCTCTGGTGATTGCGACCTGAGCGAGGAAGGCTGCTAAACTTGGCGCTGTCGGCTGTAGGAGACCCAGAAAAAAGTTCTAAGTAGCCACGGAGACTGCGATCAGCAGTTGTGTGACGGTAACGGCGGGCACTTGCAGACCGTCCCATTGGGCTATGAGGGCTGTTGGGACGGGGATGCAACAGGAAGTCTAGGAGGCCTTCCTTGGTGAGGATGTCAACATCATTTTCACTGCTGCTGCGACCAAAACCTCCATTGTTGCTTTGCCCTCCACTGGTGGCAGCCCAGGCAAAGCGCCTTTCCTCCAACTCACGCAGACGCCGCTGCCTGGCAGCCTCTTTCAATTCTCGCTCCATATTATCCTAATAAATGAAAGACAAAAAAACAGTTGAAGGGTACACTCACTTGATTTGGTTCAGTTTTAAAAGCATAACAGCTAAAATCTCTAATCAGCAGTCATTATTTTGTCAAAAGCCTTCCTAAGGAAGGGAGAAGAGGCCGTTTTCTGGACAAAGAAACAAAAAAACCTTGAGGATCCCAACCCAAATGAGGAATGACTGAAATGTTTTTGGTTTTTTTTTTGAGGCCACAACAAGGGGCTTTTGTCAGTCAGTAGAATAATTTGTACCTTCACAGCTTTGTTGAACTTGAGACAGAAGTCTTGGAAGATCCTGAAGCACTCGTCGAGTTTGAAGGTGTCTTTGTCTTCACAGAAGAAATCAATAAGGGCATTGCCCTCTTTGCGCAGTTCCAGCCTGCGCCGTTTCAGGTCCTGTAGAGTGCGTGTCGAACTCTAACACAAAGAGAGTGGTAGCAGGCCGTATGAGTTTATACTGCATTCAAACTAGTGTAAGAACAATGATATTCTGTAAAAAATTAGATGGAGCATTTCGTGAAAAATATATTGTTGCTATCGAAACAAAAAACGTTTCTTTTTTATTTATATTTTGTTGTTTTTTGCATAATGTGAAAGGCCTGCTGCTCTGAATACAAATCATTATTTGCACATTAACAGAAATTGCTGTTTTTCCTACTCTTTTCCAACTAAGTGACCATTTGTCATACGTGAACACACCACAGCACACAGTGTGAACAGCACGAAATTCTTCCTCTGCATTTAAC
>JBBPDB010000083.1:4961245-4978641 GCA_037974465.1 Brachypetersius altus
CCACCTTTGAATGACATTGATTCATTTTGTGGTGTTTTTTGTTTAAATACACTGGTCAACAATATGTGGGTCATATGATTTTATAATCATAAAATTAGGATCATCTGGAGTTGGCGCATGCGCTCTGTGTTGCGTTCTTGATCCGTATCCGTCAAAATAAGACTTGATGCGCATCTCGACGGACTGCCGGAGATGTGACGGAACAGAGACATAGCGGAGACGCAACGCATCAGATCTGATGTAAACTGATGCATTGACTTTATTGGCGGCGATTAGCTGCGGCTGCCGTATCGGAGACGCTCCGTAACGCAGACGCATCTGGTGTAAAACAGGGGTGATTTTGTGAACTGCCTGTAAATAATATTAAGTTTAGACATTGTTTTGCATGTTATCCCTGACTTGCTTTCCCTAGAACTTTAAGGGAATTTCCACCAATTTTCCAAAAGTCCTGCAGTTAAATGGTTCAAGAGCAAACAAAGACATTCAGAGTGTTAAAATGTGTTCACAGTATTGGTGAATGGAACCGGATGTCAGAAGAGTTTAATGCCTCTGCAAGCTCCCTCACAGAAAGTTATTACATGAAATGGTTCCAAGTACACTGACTGATGTCTGAGACTTCGTTTTATAGTCATTTTGAGGCACATTTTGAGGCACTATTTTGAGGCAAAATGTGTTAGATAACAAAACACATTTTTTTCAGATTAACTACAATTTTAGCATCAACATTAACACACAAACAACACAACTCTGATAGTAGCATCCCACTTCTAAAGTCAAACCCTGGTAAGAGCAGCAGTAAAATTCTGAATTGACTTGTTTCCACTGTGTACACAAATTCTCAGTGAATAAAATATACCTTATTTACCAAATGTTACCAAAATTAAAGTCAGCATATTGGTCTGAAAATATTATTGCCCTAAAAAGAGTGACTGTACGAAACACCTCACACAGATATGCTCTTTTGTGCACATGCATGGAACATATGCACGTATCAGACCGTCCACACCAGAGTATGAAGGTTTAGAAATGGGCTGTGCAGTTTTATGTGCAGTAATTGGCTAGAAGTGCCACGGCCAGTTCCAGTTTGAGACTTACTGACCAAAATGAAAGGTAATAAAAATAAAAGCATGCAAGGTTTGATGCTCTCTGTCAAGGTTTGCCCCTGAACATGCACCCTAAGTGCTATCGCTATCGCTAACCCTGCCTTCTCCATTTCACTGCAGGTTAAATGTACCGCATAATGCTCGCTCGCTTTCATCACGTCTGCCCATGCTGAAGCATGCTGAAGCGGTTGAGGCTAAAGTGGCTGTCTGATTATTTTGACAAGGCATGATGGATGATTTTGCAGCCTCTTGAAATAGGTCTCGCAGGCCATGTAATTCCCCTGGCACACTAGATTAGCCCTGAAGACTGAATTTTTTCCACCGACTAGACCAACACAGGGCATGTACGGTCACAAAAAGGACACTTTAGCCTCAAGGTTGCGTACTGTTCTCACCTTTCCCCAGTTTATGGGGTATCAATGCAAGAGGGAGACTTTGCAGTGAATTCAGAGACACTTTGAGGTCGAAATGGCACAAAACCATACTCAAACCGTTCAAACGTACAGAAAGAAGTGCAAAGACAGCAGCATGACATACAAAACTGTAGCTCTTTTGCTAAAAAACCTAATCACAGTGCAAAACTAGTTATTGTAGTTTTAAATGAAGACATGAAGAAGTGCTGTTCAATTTTCATTGACAAGAACAAGCAGAAAACACACTGAACTGAAAATGCCACAGAAGCCTCGATGACAAGATATATCACACTGATTTGCGTTCAGTTCTCAGCAGAAATCTGCCGGGACATATTTTCACACTTCTTGAAACAACTCCAAGATTCAGTCTTAGAAGTTGGAGGCATTTTCTGCTTCTCACAAACAAACTACAAATTTACACTCACCACATGTTCAGTTTCAGTGTCCTAGTGCAGTTTCTTCTTTTTTGTCTGTTTCCTTTTCTTAGTAACGACTTCTTGAACAAATACGCACCATTTCAATCCCACGGTGTTGAGTCCGTTTCTCTCAGTGGAAAGATGAACAGAAACTTCAGTGGATTTCTTCAGATCTGAAGTGAGCGGGAAGCTATCATTTCTCTTCTTTCTCAAAGATGAAAGATTTCAGTGCTGTTTATCTGGTGGATGCAGTTTAGTGTGTGTTTTTTAGCAGTGCCATTCTCTCTCTTTTTATCTGTTTTTCACCTTTTTTGTACTTTCTCTTCTTATGCAAGTGGATGCTTTCAGAAATCTCTCTTTTAGATGCACATGGGAGAGATGTATAAGGCAGCTGAGGTGTGTGTGTGTAGCTCTTCATGTAAATCTGTTTATGTTTTTGAAGGGGGAAATGTCATTCAGAGCTTTGGGGGCTTTTGTTGGGATGACACAGCTGTAACAGGTTGGACATTTGACTGGACTGGAAGTTAAACTGACATTCTATAAAATGTGAACAAATGAAATATTGCTAGAACTTTTAGTATATTTGCTGTTGGAGGCTGTCATTCCTGGGTAGATATATATTTGCTGCCTCTGGTGTTAACTTGAGTACATGTGCTGTGTTGACTAAAAATGACATAAATGAAAGGGTGAGTGTATTTATTATAATAATAAAGTCATATGTGGCCACTGTTGTCCCTTCACATCATGATGTGCAACAAACAAGGCTTGAGTTGTTAGATTGGTTTCTTCCCTCACTTGCTTCAATATCAGCTACAACATTTTGTCCTGGTATCAACTGTCAGATTGGTGCCATCTGTATTTCATGGTTTCACTTTTCTTAATGGAAAATGTGAGCAGACTTGGGAGCCGACTATTTCTCTCGCTTTAAGCTGGTATGTCAAAAACCTGAAGTGGTGCTTGGCCCCCCCGTACGTGTGTATGTGTGTGAGAATGTGAGTCAATGCCCATTTGCTGTGTAAATGATCTCACTAGATTTAAGGTTGGCCTGTTTCTAATCTCACGCCTGCCAAAGTGCTTATTTTTTCACTGTTAATGAAAAATAGACTCGAACCGACTGTGAAGCACCACTGGCTGACAGGATTACACGTTTTGAACAGAAAACAGCGATATCTACTGCAGGTTGCCTGCTGCCAACAATGAAGCACTAAGACCTTTCCCGAATCTTTAACAACACTTGACATTCCTTTGGTTGTGATCTGTGGAAAGAGCAGGCTTTTTATTACACTCGCTGTCCAAGTAATCTTTTTCCCCCCCAAGTTTTAGCAGCTCCAGGCAAAAGTGATACTTCAGCATCCAAAACCGGGACATTGGAATGGTCATGAAAAGAGGCTAGGAATTAAATGCCTCTCCATATCTGTCAAAGGCACTTTTTTAATACAGCTCTGTGAAACTGAATTATGACTTTACCATGGCGGGCTAAGCCGACAGGAAAAAAAAAATAAAAATAACGGCCCTGCATGGAATGATCTACCGCAAGAAAGAATACAACTATTTCTTGCTCACCCCCTTTAAAAAAGCATGAACAACAGAAGCAATTTTAGGTAAAAAAAACCCAAAAACTATGCGGTTTAGGGAAGAATCAATTGTACACAAACCCACAATGTCACCGACCAGCCGAGACACATTTGAAATGTGTAAACTCAGTAATGCAGTCTTACAGCCTGCTGGATTAGTAAAGTGCATGCCTAAGTCATCATACCCTTCCCTCAAAACCATGTTATCACATAGACTTGCTTATGTGTATGGTACTCTGTTTGTCATACAGAGTACTACACTGGATCATCTAACAGCTTCAAGGCAACAGGTCAAGGTAAGTGAATGATGATTCAGGCATTTAGTCTTAATGCTCATCGGTGGTTGTTGTCGGCGCTGGTACGATGCCACCTTTTTCCGATACGGGGGTCCTCCGATAACAACAGTGTCGACATGCGATGTTTCAAGTTTACAATGCTAACACCTTTTGTTTCATCTTACACCATTAGCGTAGTACTCGCGGAATACGCGGGCTAAGTAGTTTAGTTGCGTGCAGCGGGAAAATACGTAGAATACAAAAAATCTATTGTTTTGCTGCTCTTTACGTTCCTCCTTCTGCCGTAACAATGCAAATTTCCCACTTGTTGGGCTAATAAAGGTTTATCTTATTTTATCTTTTCCTCTTTCTCTCACTTAGTGTTTTTATGTTCTAGATTATGATTTACAGCTGTGTTAGGATCATGAAGTGACTTAGGCTGGGGTGTGTTTCAGCGTACACCAAAATTCAGGTTACATCACTGTCCTAGGAACGGATCTGTGACGAAACTCGACGACCCCTTATACTGATATCACAATCTCCCATCTTTTATTCTCTCTTAAACAACTCGACTTTGAATAATACATTGATCTGGAAGCACTTTGAATCTGAAATGGCTCTCTCCTTAACTCTGTAATGCACTGTGTAAAGTATATAAATTTGAGTTTCTACACCCACATGGTGCACAATTTATCCGTTATGGAATTCTGCACACATGGAAGAATATGTACTGTTTGTCTTCAGGACCTGTATTTTAATTCTTACATAGTGCACTATGTAGGCATGGGGAGCCGTTTGAGACACAGCCTTGCTGCTTATCTGCATTATTTGTTTCCTCATCGCTGTATCTCTCTTTTTGTCATGTTTCTCAAAGTTTAGTTAAGCCTTTGCATGATAGTTCAAGCTTTTGTCCAGGCCAATATCAATACTGACACTAATTCCCAGTTATCTATGGTGTAGTGCAGATATTTGGATACTCCTGGTCTGACAGTATCTTTTGTTAATTGAAACTGTTAAGTTACACATCCTCTACAGGAAACAAGCTTTAATAGCCAATCAAATATCAGAGAATATTATATATTATTTACAGGTAAAATTGAACACCCTAAATGTGCCAAAACATTTGCACAAGTCCCATTTAAGTTTTATTTGTTCCACCAAGTTATATTTGCAAACAAGCAGAAACCAAGAATTTGTGCAGAAGTGTGTTTAATGCAGAAGATTCGAGGATCCGTATTTCATTATGCTAAGAAAATTAGCCGAATACTAGTTGGACCAATATTGTCCAGAGTTATTCACTCTATGTTATATTGGCAAAAGTAAAAATCTTAAGACACTAAGCGTGTCTTTGTGAATTGTTTACATCTGGAGTGAGAGGAAATCCATGTAGACTTGACAGACTGGATATTGGCTTTAACTTGTTTGGCAGCACCTGAAAACATTAGACGTCATGTTAAATCAGTCAGACTTTCAACTGCTACGAGACGGTGTGTGTGCATTGCTGTTACATGTGTGGTTTTGATTTGTGTCACTCACCTAAAGGCCCTTAAAATAGACATTTTTGATTTCTGAACACGCCACCAACTGACTGCATGTTTGACATGAGCGTCTTTAATGTAGCAATGTGAGGAGGAAGAAGCCCGAGGGCGTCCACATTTCACCTTCCACATCCCGCTGAGAGAGGAGGTATAAAAAGGCTCAAAGCCAAAGCTAATTCAAACACATTCTGACCGGCGCACATAACTGTGAGGCACCATCACCTGACTGCTGCGAGCGCGACGTTAAATCCGTCTTATTTGCGGTGCTAAATGCTACAGATGATATACGCCAAAACTCCCTCCTTTAAACCTCCTTTAAAGCTGAAAAACACGCCTTCAGGGAAGAGTAAGTGACTTTGTTAACACTAGATGTACGAGACATGATGCCAAAACCCCTAAAAAGTGTGGCACTTCAATTCTAACCACATTTGCTTGCAATGAAAGGTCCAGCAGCCCTTTCAAAAATGTTCAAAGACACAGCATTTTCCAAGTCGTTCTCCACGAAGTTATTAGAATCAAAGTTTGGTTTGACATATGCTTCACATCAGATTCCTTCTAAACATGTTCGCAATGTGAGTAAATCCGTCATCAGGTCCCAAGGAGCTGCAACCAGTTCATGCATCTTCAGCCAATTAAGCTTTACAAGGGAAATGCCTCATACGACAAGTACTGCATGGCCCCTATCTGGCATGAAACCACATACTACGCAAACAATGAACCATTTAGACCAGAGGAGGGCCTTGAAAGTATTTTCCTTTGCTGATATTTGGCTGCTAGAGGCAAGGGCCAGGCTTCAGGAGAACATGGGCATCATCACTCATGGTCTTAATTACTCCACAAACCTCTCTTTTTCTCCGATGGTAAACATGCGCACTTGTTTGACTAAGCTTACGTTCCTGGGAATGAATTCCATTAAATGCTTCATTAGAATCAATTTGCAATTGTAGGTCACTGAAACGTCAGGAGTGACCTCTGGTGCTAAGTAAGCATTATTAGTAGAAAGTACACTGACATTATCGGCAAATAACAGTAGTTACTGGAGGTATAAACACAGCATATGCTGTGGCTTGACTTCCAGTCACACATTAATTAAGTTAGAGGCACGTACACTCCATAGTTTTGACTTGTGGAAAGGTTATTAAGGAAATTGTTTTTATGACAGTAAACATACACAGAGACCAGAACAATATAAAATATAAAGTTAAAATAAATCCACTAAAAACCTCTGCAGTAAAACTTTCATATGAAGCATACACTATGCTTTATACACACTATACTCAATATGAGATACCCTATGCTACAAACCCAAAAGCTGGGGTATACATTCTATAGATAAGTAACTTACTTACAGTCAATTGCTAATAACACAACAGTGATAGTGGTAAATATAGTGGTAAAGGAGATCAGTAGTAGATCAGTAATATTGACATCAGTAGTGATTTTTCACATGGTAAGACTACTGTACATAATAAGATACTGCACATAATTAAATGGTTAAGAACCCAATAAGATACTGCATGTAGTAAAACTAAGACTGCACATAAGAAATGTGAGGAAAAAATAAGAAATCCAAATAGATATTGCATGTGGTTGACGGTTGTCAATTATTCAAAGATAATAATGATGATAATCATGATGATAATGAGAAGTAAGAAATAAAGTAGCACAATAAAGTAGCATCAGGTTACTGCACAGGTGATTGTGTGGGTTATTGGGTCTGATGGTGGTTGAAAGAAGGATTTTCTGTGGCATTCAGTGGAGCGCTTTATGCTGGTGAGTCTGTGGCTAAAAGTACTTCTCAGTGCTCAGTCTAGACAATTTAATATCCAACTGACATCCAGCCAGGCCTTGCTTCAAGTCAATTAGGTTTATCGTAACTTCAGCCATGTACACAGTACACAGTGAGGATCATGAAATGAACTCAGTATATCTGAGGTGGAACCTGACGCCATGACCATTGAAGGCTCTCGCTTGGCCATTTGTTTGCTGGCCAAAGAAACTGGAGCTAAATGAAACCCTCTCTACAGGTCCCTTTCTTGACCAAAGGTTTTATGTGGCTTTATAGATTCCAGACATTTTCACTTAACATGACAACATTGTAGCCATTCAGGGTCCGCAGAAATCGAGAGTAATATCATAAACATGTGCCGAGGGTCGTGGCCAGCTCTCCCTGTATCAATAAATCACCTTGTTTTAACAAGCTATAGTGTTGAATTATGGGAGGGATTTATATACGCCCAACCTCAAAATTCTTTGCCTTTGTTTTAATAGGAAATGAAATACAGCGCAACATAACAGCAGTGGCCCTTGTTTATGGTCAAAATAGGCCAGAAATGTAAAAACAGGCACATTATGACAAGCCTCTGCTTGCAGATGGATTAGTCGGGCGTTTATTTCTTTAGTCTGGAAATGCCTGTAGGTTGCGAATGAACAAAAATGTCTTTAGGTTACGAACCAGCGGTGAAAGCGGGGCTCAGCCAAACTTATGCAACGCAGTGCATGTGCAACCAATCTAAAAATCAGCTTACTCCCCACGCACTCAGGCCTCTGGAACAGCCTAATCTGTGGTAAATTAAGCCTTCGCTCTGCTCTCTTCTTTCGCTTAGTCAGATGCTAGTAAATGCGCAGCACACGTTTTGCTATCACTATACTTCCTTTGGAATCAGCCTTTTGCTCACACACGGAG
Organism: Brachypetersius altus; assembly: GCA_037974465.1. Classification (NCBI taxonomy): domain Eukaryota; kingdom Metazoa; phylum Chordata; class Actinopteri; order Characiformes; family Alestidae; genus Brachypetersius; species Brachypetersius altus. Next base: position 4,969,251 of record JBBPDB010000083.1, read on the forward strand.
GCATGTGATGCTTCAAAGGAAGAACCATATGCTGCATTTGCATCAGTGATTAAAACCTGGCCCGATGTCTTTATGTGATCTAGGAGGATCAAGCTAGCTTCTGATGCTATGTGTCAGTGAGGTTTGGGAAGCTGGTCTTCGTAGCAGGTTGTGTGTAGCATGTAGAGCCACACATTTCCTCAGCAATCGTGTGATTTGCAAAAGGCAACTGGTGGAAATAGTGCTAATATGAGCGTCAAAGCTCGTGCCCTTTAGTAGGTTAAAATAAAAGGCAACCGCGATCACCTTGGTGCACAGTAAAGGCTATATAAAATGCAAATTGGAAATGTACATGGGAAAATCTCAGAGGCAGTAGATTCCCAGGTTGGTAGACTGGATAAAATGGAAAGTAATGGAAATGGAAACTATCACTGGTGAAGAGAAGCGTAGTCCAAATGACTGGGTAAGTGACTCCTATGGTCCTATGGCCTTGTTCATTGCTAAGGGCTTGGCAGGTTTCTGTTCTTGCACCAGGCAAAGTGGAACAACTTGACCCTCACTCCAGCATGTCCGTGACCTTCCGGATGAAGCATAATGGATGGGCAGACATTTGGTTCTTTATTTAGAGCTCGGAGGCTTATCTACTCACGACCCTTGTCTGTCACACCCAATATAAGTGTGGCCTAGCAAGCCATTTGAGCCCGAGACCGCTGCGGGGTGTAAATCAACGTCTAGCCGTCCTTGACTCTGGTGCAAATGTATCCCACTGAGAGCCGCTGCGGGTTGGCTGCAATGCATGTTGATTGATGTCTGAAAGGGCTCTCCGTAGCTTGTTTCGGAGCGCCGTCCCTAAATCCTAAACCCCCAACCGCTAGCTGCCTGACCCTCAGGAAAGGTTCCTCAGAAGAGGTCAGCTTGTCAAATCCACACATCCAGTGCCACGTCGTTAAGTTAGGCTCTTGCATCCTCCGTGGTTAATCCATTAGGCGTGAGCTATGTGGCAGAGGATGAGGTGGGGGTACTTGAAAAGGCACCGAAGACCACACGTACCAGAGACCTACAACTCTGTTCATAAATTAGAAAGAGCTAAGAAAGTTTGAAAGGACGACGGATTTCCAGTCCATCAATATTTGGTGGAAAGTTGGTTGACAGCCCAGTAAGAACAGCACTGCATGCCTATAATAGTACACTCTTTAAAATAAAGGTTGAACGTAGTTATTGGCTTGGATGTAAAACATTGATCAGAACAGAACAGTTGCATTATACATATATTAACCTTATTTACAAAAATGAGAAGCCAAAAGTGGTTCCTCTATAGGCTTGCAACGTCTGTGAATGTATCGTGACTTATTTTGACCACAGTTAAAAGTACTGAGAGCCTAAATCACTCCTTTGTCTCTGCAGTCCAACATCTCAAGCACCGTGTGCAGCCCCGGCAGGTCTGAGCATCATCACTCGGCTGCTTTTTGCTTGATAAGACTCAGGCGCTCCTTTGCTCAAGCATTTCGGGGGCACATCTGAAAATCATAGAGCCCTGCGTTCCACATGGTTTTGATAAGTTCCGAGGCGAGCAGCAGTCTCCGAGGGAGGCTTTGGCCCCACCACTGTTTGAAGCCCTGTTCCACGTAAGCCCTAATGTAGATTTACAGAGTGTGGCCTGGGCCTTCATGACTCGCCTTCATTTACTGTACACAAACGTAATGGTTAAAATGAAACGTGTGGAGATGAAATGCGTTCATGATGTCGCCCCAATCAGAGGTGCTCCATCATTATTGTACAAACATCTCTTTGATAAGGGATTTTCGGGCAATTAGGCCATAAATGGTTGCTAAGTATAGGGCAACCACAAAGTTTATGTTATTACTTTTCGGGATTAGAAAGCCATCATTTATGAGAGTAGCTGTACAATCGAATCTCATTTTGATGTTTCAAGATTACACTTTAGGATGATTTAAAATGCAGCTTAAAGTTTAAGCTGTATCAGATTTTGGTCTCCTGATGTAATATTTCAGCCGCACAAACAGTGGGAGTCAAAGCATGATTTATCGCTTTCAATTACAAACCAATTTTTGTTGCGTTTACAACAACGGAGTTTTTAAAAACTTGAAAAAGGAATCATTATCCCCCATTAATTCCAGTCACTTTTCCTTTGTACTTTATACACATGGATCCGGTCCAGATTCAAAATGAAGGACAAAGTATGCCAGAGATCAGCAGGATTAGGTACTCAGTTCTAGCAGAACGAGAGAAAGAAAAAAAAACGTCTGGAGTTATGGAATCCGTTCTGCTGTGATTTATGAATAGACAACCATCGCTTATTTTTTAGCTCTACAGTAGTGCTGAGAGACAGTAAGCAGAGAGCCGACCCTGCCGTAGAGTCTGGCATCCGTCATTTATCTGCGCCTTACGCATCAAGCTCAGTTGGGTGAAATTTACCACAGATGTGTTCTCTTCTCTCAGAAAACCCTCTTTATCTCGATCTTGGGCTACTTTGCTTCTCTAGGCTCCATCTGCCCCGTCCCAACCTCCCGAGTCTTACCAGCGAACGGTGGGATCAAACAGATTCAGGACGGGATGGCGGCCGTTCAGTTTTACCGCCAGTGGGCCCAAGCAGAGAGGGCCTGCGGTTTTGATATTATAATATAATTCTGATGGCTTCGGCATGAGCAGAACCCAGATTGGAGGACGCCAGTGGTGGTGCTCAGATCTAGTTTCTAAACATTTTTGCATCCAAATGGTGGGCTTTATGTTGTATACCGAAGCACCAGTTTGCATGACCTGTGTTTGAAAACAAAGCCCAAGGCCTGGAACCCACACAGAGTTGGTTCCTCCTGCCAGAACGCGAGGGCCCTAAACAAACGACTGAGTGTTCCAGATAGAACAATGGCAACATCTTCTTACAGGAACATGCAGGGAAAGCAGCTAAAGATAACGAATCACCAAAACAGGACTTACATCCTAACCTAACTGGACTGTACCTCTGCTTAGCCGTCGCAGTAAGAAAAGCAGCTATAAGCAGCGGTTTCATTTGAACGGCCCTTCCAGACCTAAACAAAACCAAGTCCCACACATTTATATGATTAAACGAAATCCAATTTTTGATCCCAGTAGTATACGTACACGAGGTTTGGCAAACTCGAGCATCATGCTTAGCAGGGGCAGGCTGGTTTTTATAGAGACGTCGAGTGGTGAAATTCTACTAACAACAAACATTCCCAGATGCTTCTCCACAATGAAGTCGGTTCCTCCGCGCTTCCAATCCTGAAGAGGATCTTTACATCTGTCCATGGTTAAGTGCTTTAGCCTCACACCTGAACGCATGAATCACACGCTCAACCCCATAACAAAGCTTTACTTAAGGTGAACGATGACCTCACATTCCAAACAGTCAATCAGCTCGACCATGCTGTTACAATCCCAAATAATGGTGAACAGCAGCAAAATAAAACTGTTTAGCCCATTAAACATAGCCAGTGAATGTGTGTTGGTTAGCATGCTGCATGCAGCGTTTAACCTCATTAGCTATTATAAAGTGAACAGATTATATGAATGCATCAGTTATTGGCAAAGTTGAACAATGGCATTTTTTTTTTGTGTTTTCTTTACACAAATGTAGGGCATTACTGATGTGATTAACATTCAATTATACACTGTATGGACAAAAGTATGGGGACGTCTTACGCCAATAGCGACTTTAATGACACCGCATTCAAATACAAGACTTCATAGACTTTAATGTGGAGTTGGTTCCCCTTTGCAGCCATAATAGCTTCCATTCTTCTTGAAAGGCTTTCCACAAGATTTTGGAGTTTCTGTGTCCATTTATTCTCTAAAGCATTAGGTCAGGCACTGATGTTGGACGAGAAGGTCTGGCTTTCAATCTCCGTTCCAGTTCATCCCAAAGGTGTTGGATGGGGTTGATGTCAGAGCTCTGTGTGGCCAGTCAAGTTCTTCCACACCAAACTGATCCAACTTTGTCTTTATGGAGCTTGCTTTGTGCTCTGGGACACAGTCACTGGAATAGTAAAGATTCTTCCTCAAACTTTGTCCACAAAGTTGGAAGCATGACGTTGTCCAAAATGTCTCTTCTGAAGCATTAAGATTGTCCTTCAATAATTAAGAGGTGTGTCCCAATACTTTTGTCCATGTAGTGTACAATACATACATGTTGGATTACACTGATCTTAGTGCCACAGTGTTTTCCAGAACTGAGCTACACACTGCAAGCCCATTAATGAACAGTGATTATCTCTTGATTCATCAAAAACACAAGACAGTACCTGAAGTGACAGCATTGCCTAAGAATACAGGCCCTGTTTCAGTGTCGTCCAAGACCAGTTCTCTAAACAGTTCTTAAATGTCTTTGTAGATATTAAGTGGGACAGTGCACTCCAACACACACACACACACACACACACACACCACCAAACCTTATGCATTTTGATGTTTTTCTCCACAGCTATTGCTGACTTTCTCATGTGATGTTATAACACATATAAGCGGATGCCAGATTGACATGAATAGCTGTCAATACTAATTGTGCACGTTCATTTTATCAATCAATCAATCAATCAATCAATCAGTCTATCTATCTATCTATCTATCTATCTACCATATACACTGCACAAATGCTTAGTTTTTCAGATTTGATCTTTTATTGGTGCAAGTATTGAACTGAACTGCTTTTTAAGAACTGCTGACAATATTCCTTATAATTTCCAAATAAAAATATTGTTCTTTAAAGCATCATTTGAAAGGAAATGACAAAACATCAAAATAATAGAAATAATGCAGCGTTTACAGATTTTGAATAATTAAAAGAAAACAAATCTCTTGTTCTCTCTTAAACAAAAAGGCAATAATTACTTTTGACGAACTTCTAAAAGTGTTTTACCATCCAACTGGTCTCATTGTGAGAGGAGAGTGTTGATAACAGCAGTGTTTTTATACTTTTCCTCATTAAATAAGATGTGATGCAGCTGATCACTAATCAGTACCTCATAAAGCAGAATGAGCTGCTTGTCTAGGAATTAAACAGACACTGGCGTGGAATGGTTGTCGTACTCATAGAGATGCTGCAGTGGTCTCTTATTTTTTTGCATAAGGCTACAGGTGGCGCAGCTGGTAGTTTGCTGGTTAGGGATTTGCCACTGAAATCAAAAGGTTGTGGTACCTCTGAGGTTCCCATGAACAAGGTATTGTCCCCACACTCTGCTCCCCGGGTGCTGTGTTCCTGGCTGCCCGCCGCTTCACTTGGTGAATGGGTTAAATACAGAGAAGATGTTCACACTGTGAGCTGGGACTCAAGTTGAGAACCACTGCTCTAAACTGATTGACTGGGATGCATCAGCTTCACCACAAGGTGGCAGTGCAACGCTATTAGTTCTTCTGAAAGCAGCTATGGATGGATATTATGAAGTTTTTAGAAAACCATTTTACACGATGTTGAGGTTTGAATGTGTGACATTGTTAGATTCTACATTCAAGCATTTTCAAGCAGAGAAAAACTATTAGGAGCCAAAAGCACTTGCTTCTCCCATTTCAACACTCAGCCTTATTGTTTGGAACAAAACGGGCATGTGTGTGTGTGTGTGTGTGTGTGTGTGTGTGTGTGTGTGTGTGTGTGTGTGTTTGTGTGTGTTTGTGTGTGTGTGTGTGTGTGTGCAGTCATGCTTGTCATTCTGTGTGACAAATGCCTCCCCACTAATGAAAAAAGGATTAAGATAGTGGGGAGTTTTTTAAAATACTGCTTTTATTTGAAATGATAAAAGAGCCAAACGAGTTCCTTTTTGGTTGCTGAGGTTGAGGTTAGGTTTGGGTTAGGTACAGGCACAGCAACATTCAGTAACAGGAATAAAAAAGGCTGGAATACGAACTTGAGTGTGTTTGTGTGTTTGGTGTACCATGCGCCACCTTAAAGCTAGACGACAGGCATTCAGACGGGAGTGCGGTTTCCTCAGCACATTTGTCCGTCATGATTTCGATCTTGAGGGCCAGATGGCCTTGATCATCACGCTTGTACCATTTATTTACACAGCACGCCGCCCCTGAACTACACATCCAGCCGAATAACCTTTTGCCGAGCTCGATCAGCGGCGTAAATCACCAGGTAGGCATGTTCCCCCTCGCACGCTGGACGCGGCACTACGGGATTTGTCGCTAGTCCAAATATTGACGCTTCCTTAAGGCCTTGTCAAAATACCTCCACCACAGCATTGGCGTCTGTTCCTCGGTGTGTCTTTCTGACATTCTTTGGGAGCCGGATTGTCCAAGATCAGCAATCAGGCCTGCGGGATATTTGAAAACGTGTGTGATGATTCGCTAACTCAAACCATCTGTGCTAATAAAGGACATTTATTCACCCAGAATTCACTCCTTTCGCCAGTGTGGTCCACGCCTTTATCCGATTTTATCGCCTAGTGAGATCCTTATGTGCTCCTATGACCTATAGGCTACACAATGTGGACAAAAGTATTGGGACGCACCAACAGAGACTTTAACTGTATTCGAATGCGTAGATTTTAATGATACAGTATTAGAATATTGGACTTTAATATGGAGTTGGTCCCCCGTATTGCAGCTATAACAGCTTCCACTCTTCTTGGAAAGCTTTCCTTTACTGTGGGGAATTTGTGCCCATTCTGTCAAGCATTCATGAGGTCAGGCACTGATGTTGGACGAGAAGGTCTGTTTCACGATTTCAGTTCCAGTTCATCCCAAATGTGCTGGATAGGGTTGAGGTCAGGGCTCTGTGTGGGCCAGGCACGTTCTTCCACGCCAAACTTATCCAACCATGTCTTTATGGAGCTTGATTGTAAGTAAATTGTCAATTGGTCATGAACACACCACAGCACACCGTGTGAACAGCATGGGATTGTCTGCAATTAATCAATTCATCAAGTAAAGCAGCAGGCAGCCAGGAAACTTGCTCAAGGGGGACGGCATCTTGCTCAAGGGTACCTCAGTGGTGCCACTAGCAGTCCTGGAATTAAAGCCCACACCCTTATGATCGCAGGGGAAACTCCCTAATCACTAGGCCACTGGCTTCCCCACTGGGACACATGACTGTCACGCTGGAATAGAAAAGGTTCTTCCCCAAACTTTTTCCACAAATTTGGAAGCCTGGTGTTGTCCAGAACGTCTTGGTCTGCTGAAGCATTACGATTGTTCTTCACTGGAAGTAAAGGATCTTGCCCAAACCCTGAAAAAACGTTCCAAAACTTTTGTCCAGTGTATAAACTGCACTGAAACTTTGGTGGGTGCAGAAGGAGTCAAGCAGCCGTGCTCTGCTGTCGCTGGCTAAACTGGTATTTAAGAAATGCTGAGAGTGTATAGTGGGCAAAAAAATACTAAATCAAGTACACATAATGCTATTAGAATTTATAATGGGACCAGAAGCTCTGGGGAGATTTAGAGGTGTGAAGTAGAGCAAGTTATCTTGCAGCCAATTGCAACAAATTATAATATGAGCTGTTAAACCATCGTTCAAAATAGCTTTGTCAAAATCCAAATATTCCAATGAGTTTTCAACACAGTCATGTTTCATTGCACAACCTCAGATTTTACTGAAATATCACTGTTCCCACAGTTGATGTAACCTTTCACCATTGGTGTCTAATCTAATTTCTGTCTTTCTTGCTTGTAGCCATACGCTAATATATTGAAAACGTAAGTATATAACAGTATCACCACCATTTCTTATCCTGATCTACCAGCGTAACTGTTTTTTACTGAATGCACTGTGCTATTTGCGTTATCATTCAGAATCAGGATCAGGTTCTGAAACTTTACTTATCCCAGATCACAGCACACAGAGACAAGAACAAAATAAAAAATAATGTGAACATAAATTCTATACAACCTTTGCGTAAAATACTCTAAGTGAAACATGCAAATATACACAATGCTGGTATAAGTACAAAAGGGGCGTCTGGTGGCCTAATGGTTAGGGAGTTGCCCCGGCAATCAGAAGGTTGTGGGTTCGAATCCCACAACCTTAGTGAAAAATACTCTATATGAAACACACTATGCAAATATACACAATGCTGGGTATAAGTATTATAAGCTGTTGGCCTAGGGAGTAGGGCATTGCCTCAGCAATCAGAAGGTTGAGGGTTTGAATCCCAACACTACTAGTGGCATCACTGAGGCGGTACTTGAGCAAAGTACCGTCCCCACACACTGCTCCCTCATTGTTGGCAGCCCCCTGCTTCGTTTGGTGAGAGGGTTAAATGCAGAGAAAGAAGTTCATGCATGACTATAAGGGGCATCTTTACTTTATAGATAAGTAACTTACAGTTGAATTATTAATAACACAAAACGTGTTTGTTACTGCAAATAACAGATCAATATTATATAAGTTATATTGACATAAGTAGTGTTATTGCACATGGGAAGACCATTGGATATAAAAAGTTATTACACATAATGATACTGTTCCTTGGGGATTTAATAGCTTACGGCTCAAAAACCCTAAAATTATATCGCTGTTCACTTGAGGTAGACCAACACACATTTAGGGCCACAGGGACTGCAATGTGCCCCCACTGTCATTTCTGTATTCATAAAGTTTTCCGAGGTGCCGTGCTAAATCCCTCTCTTGGTTTATTCATACTGTCTCCAAACACAAACACTGTGTGTGGCCTGTAATTGTTCAGCTATGATGGCAATGCAACCCATTTATACAACTTTCATTTACTAATTTAACTCATACTAGCTCATGTCTTCACCTATAATGAAGTGGACAAACATAAATGAGAAATAAGCTGGTTTTCCATAACAATGAAACAAATAGCCATAGATTTCAAAAAGGCACTTTTCTTATTGTGGGGAAGAGACATTATGACGCAGCAGTGGCTAATATTAAAGGTAATATTAGCGGAGTACTTTTCGAATAGAAACGTTTTTTGCAGACCTTTAATGTATTAACCCTTATAGTCATGCGGGAACACATCATAGCACAATGTGAAATTCTTTCTCTGCATTGAACCCATTCGCCAAGTGAAGCAGTGTGTTGGGGGAGCAGTGTGTGGGGATGGTACCTTGCTCAAGGGAACCTCAGTGGTGACACTAGCAGTTGGGATTCTAACCCACAGCCTTCTGATTGCAGGGCCAACACACTAACCACTAGGCCATCCAGCTGCCTTTGTAAACTAATACGACCAGAAAATGTGATAAATGTAAAATGTATCACAGAGACTTGTGTATAAATGTCCAGTGGGGACAGTATGATTGGAACCAGCATCCCTTGGCCCAGTTGGGTGGCCTAGTGGTTAAGGCATCCGCCCTGCGACCAGAAAGTCTGGGTTCGATCACCAAGACCGCTAGGCACCACAGAGGTACCCTGAGCAAGGTACCGTCCCCACACACTGCTCCCCGGGCGCCGTGTTCCTGGCTGCCCCCTGCTTCACTT
>JBBPDB010000083.1:4978741-4991567 GCA_037974465.1 Brachypetersius altus
GGTAAATGGTATTAAAATGATCTGTTCTGTTTCTGTTCCACATAATAGTAACAGCAGTAAAACATGCATAAGCAGTAGGATGTTGTTGCTGAAGAGCACTAATTTTAATAACTTTGTGGATTAATACAGAATTTGACTGTTGTGTGAGGTCATATGTGTGTGTATACTTATCTCGGCAAATCAGATTTTAAAACCAGTTTCCAGTTCTACCTCCTGGACCTTTACGCTTTTAATTTACTCCTCTTCTAGCTTCTAACTTCGTACCTTAGACGCGTTTATTAGTTTGCCTTATTGATCCATTCTGGAAGGTTCCAGCCTGAGACGTTGCGGCCCCTTAGAGCTGACCACCGTGTTTGAAATGCCGAAACTGGAGTGACCTAACAGAGCTTTGTTCCTTTTTTGTCTGTGGTTTAAACTGGTACTGTTTAATATTAGTCATCATGTAGTTAAACATTTGTCATTTGTGGTTTTTGTAAAATGGGCCTTTGTTCTGTTATTTGAAGAAGAAACTGGATCAGTAATAGGACAGATCAAACAAACATGGGGTGGAGGCTTTGAAATAACAGGACATTCCCATGCTAACTGGTGGCTTCACATAAGGCCTGATGGCTTAAAAGGAAATTTAAACACAGGATATGGACAAAAGTATTGGGACGCCTGACCATTACACATGCAGGGACATTAACAACACTGTGTGCAAATACAGAGACTTTAATATGGAGTTGGTCCCCCTTTGCAGCTATAACAGCTTCCACTCTTCTTGGAAGGCTTTCCACAAGTTTTTGGAGTTTCTGTGGGAATTTGTGCCCATTCATTCTGTAGCACATTTATGAGGTCAGACACTGATGTTGGAAAAAAAGGTCTGACTCTCAATCTCCGTTCCAGTTCATCCCAAAGGTGCTGGATGGGGTTGAGGTCAGGACTCTGTGTGGACCAGCTCTTCCACACCAAACTTTATGGTGCTTGCTTTGTATACTGGGACACAGTCATACTGGAGAAAAGGTTATTTGCCAAACTGTGTTAAAGGCATGGTGTTGTCTATGCCTTGGTCTGCTGAAGCATTAAGATTGTCCTTCAGTGGAAATAAGGGGCCTAAACCAAACCCTGGAAAACAGGCGTGTCCCAATATTTTTGTTCATGCAGTTTAGCCATGAATTCTACTGACGTTTTAGCTGTAATGTGAGACGGTTCTCTTTTTGAGACAGGAAGCATTGTTGTAGCCCCTGGCCATGCACACTGCGGCACAAATGGAGCAATAAGATCATGGTCAACTTCCAGTCTTGCTGCTGTGCAGTTGCTCTGCACTGGTTGTTGTTTATCGAGACTATAACTGGTTGAAATTTCATATATATAATGACACATAAATCTATTCAATGCTCAAAGCACTGTCATCAGGAACATGACAAAAATGTATTATTACATTTATTACATTCATTTGGTTTGAGAAAGGGCTTTTATCCAAACGACTTACAGTTTGAAGAAACACTCAAGTTTCAGGACAGAGTTCTAAAGTAGTAAAATCTTTATGTAGGAGTATTGTAATGTAATTTGTTACAGTAACAATGTCCACTTCAATGGCTGAGATTGAAACTTAAGTTGCTAAATGCATTTCATGCTTCTCCTCTGACTATATTCGAATGTAATTTTTTTGCATTTTAAAAGTGAAATATTTGTAGAAGCACAGACTTACAGAAAATAGAGCATGGAAATCAAGACAAGTCCCTTTTGTTTTTAACATTTACCAATCTGAGATACCCTTTCACATTTAAAAATAAATGTTCTTCAATGGTTCGGGACTTTCGGCTCTGTGAAACATCTTTCATTCACAAAAATAGTTCTGAGAAAGACCATCTATAGGGAACCAAAAGTGCCATCACTCCAAAAACTGGCCTTCCAACAAAGGTCAGGACCTGAATAGCAGCCCTTCCTTTAGACGCCTTGTTTGTATTGTGCACCCATTTGCTCGGCATGCACTTCTAAAATGTCTGGCTTTTCATTTTGAGAGCTTTTTATCTTGAATTCATTTACTTTTTGTTTAGTTTTATAAATAATAAAGGGACATATTATTATTAACAATGCTTAATTTTTCATTTAAATAATTTTTGATTCATTGGTTGTTTTTTTTTTAATCATATTTATCATATTTCTTCATTTTATATTAGGTATGATTGTCTTTATTATATAGTGTCTCCAACTTGAAAGACATTTCTTGAAAGACATTTATAAATCAAATCTCACTGTTTTTATGGGGGGTTTGAGTCACATAGCACAGAGAATATAGCTGTGTTCAGTTGATCACAGCAGTTGAATTCTTTTTAACATAAATGTGCTTGGGAGTCGGATGTGGGTTTTTTTTAAGGGGCATAACTTGAATGTTCTGTGTTTTTTATGTAACTACACAGAAGGAAGAAATCTGAAAAGAAATGATAGACAGACAGAAACCGAGAGAACGCGAAAGATAATAATGCATGTTGTGTTTGCATACCTGTGCCTGGAATAGCTGTTGCTAACTGAATGTAGCTCCTGTTTTCATAGGGAAATGTTCTCGTTTGCATCTGTGCAATGTTCATAGGAATGTTCGTGTGTGTGTGTGAGTGTGTGTGTGTGTGTGTGTGTGTGTGTGTGTGTATGTGTGTGTGTGTGTGTGTGTGTGTGTGTGGGAATGAGTAGCATTGATAAATATAGTCATTTCTGTGGTATTCCTTGGTAAACAAACCTGTCTTTACTGGCGTGCTGCAAACCAACATAAGCCCATTGTTTCGTTACACATTTCCTGCTTTTACTTTGCCCTTTCCTTCACTCTACAGACTTTCTAGACTCAGTTCCCATCGTGGTTTATGTGTCAGGCACTAGTATCACTACAGTACTTTCCACCCAAATCACAGCCATTCTGTCTAGACTGTGGCGCTAGTTACAGGAACGTCTTTGGGGTCTTTGGGGACACAACGCTGCCTGTTGTCTGTGATTGGTATTTTGTAATCACTCCGATGGCAAACTTGTGCTATTACAAACACAAACATTCTCTAGTTTAATATTAGAATCATGTAAAAGTATTATGGTGGTTTTGAATTGTTTTACTTAAAACACATTTATGTCTCTTTGCTTATTCTTCTGTTTTGTTTACCAATTGAACTTTATTCTGTTTTCATTTGAAGCTCCAGGGAAATGGCTGAAGAGTCTCTTGCATCCACTTCTCCAAGACTGGATCCCTAAAATGGATTTACCATAAGCCCACCAAGACAGGGCTGTTGTACTTCCCTTCCACGTTTCCATGCCCAGTTGTTAGGAATACAAAGAAATGACAGTACAGTTGGATCCAGATGGATCAAATTGTATTGGACCTTGATCGTGGCCCTAAACAAAGGGACAATTAGACACTCCTGCTACAGTAGTAGTCCCTTTTAAGCAACTTATATTGTATCGTTGAGTATTTTGACTCCTGATTGAAGAAGCTAGGCTTTTACCTCCACCTGGCCAGCATGCAGGATGACTCACCTGAGTTCTTGGAAATCGGAGGAGCCTCAAAGAGGGAGGGGCCAACTGAGCCTCTCAAACCTTCTAGCGAAGACTTCATGGGGTCACTGGATTTGAACGTTGAGGACTTATCAAAACAACTAGATATTAGAGAAATCAATTTCAGCAACCATGAAGGAACGCAGAAAGACGGTAATTCTGACACAAACTTTTACAATGATGGGGAAAGTACAGTCATAGATACCAACACAGCACTTAGCGCTGACCACAGTACACGCAATGTCAAAGACAGTTTGTCTAGCAGTAGTAAACCAGAGCATTCTGATGGAACGGTCTTTCAAGAAAGCAGTGGTCAGGAGGAGCATGCTGTCAAACAGCTCAACAGTGAGGTCGGAATAGCCAAGAGGGAAAGTGCCCCTGATCCTGTTAAAGCATGTACATCCTTTACGACATCCGATACTACACAAAACGGACACATGTTAAACCAAAGCACTGAAACCCAGCGAGATCTGGGAACCCCCGAAGACCACAGAGGGAGACCCCGGCGCAGTGCGGCGGAAGGAGTGTGCTGCTGTTACCAAGCAGTACGTCTAGCATTTCTACGGTGCCTGGAGGAGACATCCATCGTGGTGCCAGGCCTGGTGTTGACCATCATGTTCTGTGTGACCATCATCGTAATCATCCCCACCACTGGAAGAGTAAGGCAGTGACGGAATGGGTGGATGGATGGATAGACGGTTGGATTCTGTCATTCATTTCATTACAAAATGTCTTGTCCTGTTTTTCTTTCTCCATTTCTCTAACCAACCATTTATCCATCCTAGTGGTTCTCTTCACTGGTCCTGGAATACTTTCAATACACTTAACATACACCGTACTGACAAAAGTATTGGGACAAACCTGTTTTTTAGACTTTGGGCAAGGTCCTTTACTTCCAGTTAAGGGCCGTTTTAATACTTCTGTATACCAAGACATTTTGTGTTTGGGAACACAGTTTGGGAAAGAACCTTTTCTACCTGATTTAGTTATTCTGTCCAATCCCTTTCTCATTGGTGTATCTGAGCACGAGAAAAAACAATAACTGGAAGGTCATATTCCAAGACCAGGGGTGTGGAACCACTATCCACCAAAACAACTAGCTTCTTTACCAGCACAAGTCATGTAAGACATGTTTACTGTTCCTTCATCTTACCTGTTTTCTGTCTTGTTTTCTAACTCCCTCTCTTAGAGTATCAGTGTTCATGTCGGAGCCTTGGCAGTGGTTTGTGTCGTGCTCTGTCTGTGTGTGCCGGTCTTGGCCAGTTTGCCGTGCCTGCCTGCCCTTCGTCGTTGTGAGCTGTTGTTGGCTCTCTCCATCTGGTTTGCGCTGTTAATCATCGCCATTGTCTTCATCTTCACAGGAGGAGAAGCCACTCCATGGGAGCAAGTCAGTCCTCTCCCCAAATATCTATATATCTAACCGTATATCTAACAGTATACAATAATTATGGTAGCACACATAACTAGGGATTACAAGCAAATGCTCCCCAGTATTTACTCCTCCATCTCCTGGTGGTGGCCAGTTACAAAGAAGGAAAAGTTTTTCTTAATGCTTTTCTGATACAGCAGACTACCAGTTTACCAGACTATTGTTAGTCAACGTTCAGGTAGAAGAGCAAGTGTGATTTCAGATTGATAGTATACGTATTGATACTGTTGAAATTTAGTTTTTGATCAAACCTCGTTACTGCCTATTCATGATATTCAAGGATATGTGAGACAGAAAAGTGTTTTTAATGGTACCTTTTGAACAAAAGAAATGGTGCCAGCCTTTGCAATTCACAACTCATTACACCTTGATAGGAAAAGGACATTCTATCGATGTTTTGTAACAGAACTATGTTTTAGATGCTGGGGTGTTCTTAGCTGTTTCACTTTTTGGGGAAAAATTAATTGAAAAGTACAGCCCTCTATCACTAATCATACATATTTTGATGAATATATAAGTATGATTAGTGATATATATATATACATAGCCCTATATACTAGCCCTTTAGCCTATATACTAGCCCTTTCGGTTGTTACTCAGAACAGTTTAATAAAAAGTAGGTGTTAAAAACAAAATGTTAGTTTTTATTTGGAGCAGACATGTGGAGTGTTTGTATGAAAAAATAACACTTAATGCATTTTATATTTCAATATTTTTTTTTAAATGCCGCAAAACACAAAATATGTTTCCTTATGTTCTGTTCTTATTCTCTCTTTCTCTCTCAGGTGGCTTTCTTTCTCTTTCTTTCTCTGTCGGTGTACACAATTCTGCCTCTGCCTCTTTCCTGGGCGTTGACCTTTGGCATAGGAGCCAGTGTGTGTCACATCGTCGTCATCAGTGTCTATGTGTCCGTCAAAAACCCGAGTGCACGTGACCTGGCAGTGCAGGTAAAGGGACAAACACGCACACAAACACACGCACATGAATGCACCGGAAAAGGTCAAATGCAAAATTATTCAAATAAGCTGCAGCCTGGATGGTTGGCATCCTCTTCTGTCTCCTTTTCACCTTCCCTTACAAATTCAAAACACTCTTTACAACTGTAACTCAAACTTATGCATAACTGGATTATCTGTAACTTTGTCCTACACCACAATTCATGCTTAGACAATATTCATCCTAGGAGTATTAAACGGTTTTTTTGGTCTCATTCCAGACTATATATCATGCTGCTGTGTTGACATAGATAGTGCGTATTTTGCTATAACTGTTATCTGTAACCGCTTGACTTTTAACCCATAGAACTGTAAAGTATAGTAAAATCTGATTTTAATAAATATAAATAGTGTAAATCAGTCTAAAACTGGCGTTGGTTCTCACACACACTTGCCGTTTGCTGCCCTTTCACTCGGGCTCTCTCCGAAGCCCCTGCGGGTTTACCCCACCCACTTGTGGGCGGAGACTATCCTGAAAATTCCACTCATTTTTGTTCTTTATGGGTCATTTGCGTGTGACGTCATTTTTAAAACCCCAGTAGTTATTCTTATTGCACATGTTTTTAAAGTAAAATAACTTCTATGTGACTTAGGAACACCAAACAAAGCTCAGCATGACGTCTGACACCTCGAGCATCAACACAAACCGGTAGAACTTATTTTGCTGTATGATGACATTTAACCATTTGTTGCAAACCTGGCTTGGATCTGTGCTGCTCGTATTCTAAGGGTTACACTTTAAACTGGATCAAACAAAGCTCAGAATCCTGAGCAAGAAACAAAGCAAACTGGGGCAGAAGACACAGGTGGAAACTAGTCCGGAGACTGGCATCAAAACAATTATAATCTCACCTGGCGAACAGACACATGGCACTGCAAACACATAGACATGAAAACAGGGCAAAAGAAGATAAAGTTGACCAATATTACAGACTTAATTACCTCTCTCCCTTTTTCTCCTATTCAGCTGGTGGCGAATGCAGTGCTCTTTGTGTGTGTGAACTGTGTGGGCTTCTTCCACCTTTGGATGACTGAACATGCACACAGGAAATCTTCCAAAAGCCGAGAAACCTTCAGCTACAACCGCTCCAAACGTGCCAAACAGAAACGCGACCAGGTACACTAATGCACGCACATATAGAACATGTAATAGTGAAGATAGTGTAAGGTACCATTTTAAGAGCACATTTTGGTGGTGTAAGTTTTCAAAATAAATTCCAGCAAGCAAATGTTATGGGTTTTTCTGACACTAAATGCACAAACATATTAGGACATACCTGCTTTTTAGGGTTTGGGAAAGACCCCTTGCCTCCAATAAAGGGCAGTCTTATTCATTAATCCTTTGGGGAAGCCCCTTTTCTATTCCAGTATGACCCCAATGCACAAATCAAGCACCATAAAGACATGGCTGAATAAGTTTTGGTGTGGAAGGACGTGACTGACCCACACAGAGCCCTGACCTCAACCCCATCCAGCACCTTTGGGATGCACTGGAACATTTACATTTACGGCATTTATCAGGCACTTTTATCCAAAGCGACTTCCATTCTCTAACTACAGGGGACAGTTTCCCTGGAGCAACTTGGGGTTAAGGGTCTTGCTCAGGGACCCAGTGGTGGTGTGCTGGAGGTAGGATTCGAACATGTGACCTTCTGGTCCGGAGGCAAGTATCCTACACACTGAGCTACCGCCACCCCGAACAGAACAGAGAATTTTGAGCCAGACACCTTCTCATCCAACATCAGTGCCTGATCTCATAAATGCTCTACAGAATGAATGGGCACAAACTCCCACAGAAACTCTAAAATCTTGTGGAAAGCCTTCTAATAAGAGTGGAAGCTGTTATAGATCCAAAGGGGGACCTACTCCATATTACATTCAATGTATTTGAATCCAATGTCATTTAAAGTCTTTGTCGGTGTAATGGTTAGGCGTCCCAATACTTTTGTGCATATAGTGTATTACACATGCAGCTACCAACATATGAAACTAAACATCATGAAACCTCATATACAGATATTTATTGCCAGTATGATGCAGCAGGTTAGTGTCACTTTATCTCCAAATGACCAAAACTGCTTCAGCCAATAAAGTTGGGCTTTCTTTTTCTGTCTCACCCCTTTTCCAGGAGCACCTCCTCTTATCTGTATTGCCACGGTACATCGCAATGGAGTTAAAAGGAGAGGTGGTCAAGCGGTTGACAGGGACGTGCACAGGAGCTGAAAATGGGGCCAACTTTCACAGCTTATACATCAAGCAGCACAGAGATGTCAGGTGACTGCACCCACCCATACCCACTTAGTTTTCTCACTTCACTTAGTAACAGTACCCTAATTTCCATGTACTAATATAAAGTCCTGACAAAACACAGGACACACCCTAAAGCTCAGGCCAGTTATATAAAAAGACATGTGTTTGTTGTGGTTTCATTAAAATTAATCAGCCCGTGAATGCTGCTACACGCTCAGGCATCCCTACCCATAAATGGCTTGGTAAGAGCCGGCAATTAAACGGGTTGAACACTGGTCTCTGAACCAGAGGAGGGGTTCGAGTCTGGGTGGGGAGCAATTTTTTTAACACAAACAACAACCACACAGTTTCTCTAGTTATATCACTGTACTGTCTAATACAAGGTAAAGGTAAATGTTTTGTTTATCAAGGTACAAAGGATGTAAATGTGCTGCCAAAATTGCGACATGTTTTTAAGATCCAGCTACATACCTTAGATACAGTTATGTCTCTCACCGAAATGATCCCCCTCCCCTCAATGATAGTTTAGTGCCTTTTTTCTGAAAATGTGGTTACAATGAGTTTATTTCATTAATAAACAATAAACTACACATTACACAAGGTATGTTAGAATATTTATTCAAATCTTTTCTCTGTACGTGTCTGCGTATTTGAGACCTATAAAGCTGTTGAGTGGCACCATCGATCATTCATTCATGTGTCCAGAAACCTGGTTTTATGCTAGTAGGTTTAAAAAACAATAAATAAAAAACAGCTGTAGACTTTTGATTTCAACTTTTCGTCTACGCAGCATTCTGTATGCAGACATTGTGGGCTTCACCAGCCTCGCCAGCACCTGCACTCCTGAGGAGCTTGTCGCAGTCCTCAACAAACTCTTCGGCAGGTTCGACGATATTGCCAAGGTGAAGAACCGTCTCGTTGTATCCATCGTCTGCAGCGTATATCAGGCTTGCTAAAACTAAAGATTTCCTGTTCTCTCTCTTTTTACAGAAGAACGAGTGTTTGCGTATAAAGATTCTGGGTGACTGCTACTACTGTGTGTCAGGCCTTCCAGATCCAATCCCTCACCATGCCCGCAACTGTGTACAGATGGGACTGGATATGTGCACTGCCATCAAGTGAGTCACCACATACAGAGAATGGCCACTTTAATAGAAACCCCTACCTTGTAGGTCCACCTTTGTGATGAACTGCTTAAACCTAACTTCAGCTGTGGTACTGTGTTAATTGGAGGTGTTAGCTCTTACCTTCCAAGCTTGGTAGCATTAGTTGATAAGGAGAGACTTAGCTAGTGACAGGAATCAGCCAGGGCTAAAACTAAGGTCAAAATTGGGTTTAAAAAAAAGTTTTCTTAATGAAATTCTTGAAAAACATACTAGACTTGGGCAGCTGGTGGCCTAGTGGTTAGGGAGTTGTCCCTCCAACCAGAAGGTTGTAGGTTCCAATCCCAGCAAGGCTAGTGTCATCACTGAAGTTAACTGGAGCACACTGCTCCCTGGACGCCCCTAATATGTGGCAGCACCCTGCTTCACTTGGTGAATGGGTTAAATGCAGCGGAAGAAGTTCACACGTGACTGTAAGGGTCCACTTTACATTATTTTAGACCATGTTAAAATACAATAGCCCTTTCCAGCTTTATATCCCAGCACATGTAAGGTAAGGCATAAAAGACTGATCCTGTGCTTTTTCACAGTAAGCTACGGGAGGCAACACATGTGGCCATCAGTATGAGAGTTGGAGTGCACTCCGGAAATGTCCTCTGCGGAGTGATCGGCTCACTGAAGTGGCAGTATGACGTGTGGTCACATGACGTGACACTGGCCAATCGCATGGAGTCTGGGGGTTTACCTGGGTGAGTTTGCAGAGAATTAACTAATAAGGCAGCTTTGAACAGATTCATAATCCATCAGGGCTCTAAAACTAAGAAATGCTTTAATAAGATAAGACACTTTACTTAATTTCTAATAATACATGCTGTTTAACTTGCACTGCTTTTGACATTCGTTGGCATGTAAAGAAATATAGAAATGTAGGATTTAGAAAGTAAGTACTTGTATCAAGCTGATGTTACGTTTTATGAAATATGTTTTAGAAACAGTGTTGTGTTGTCAGTTGTCTGTTACTGAGCACTTTTGTGACATGTTCATATTCAAATACATTTTTGAGGCTTTTACAAGGGGAAACAACATGAATTAGGCATTAAACTTTGTATGTATTGCTCCTACATATATACGAAAGTATATAAACAGGGACATTAATAACATTGCATTTAGATACATAGACTTTAATAATATGGAATTTCCCTTGCAGCTAATAACAGCTTCCACTCTTCTTAGAAGGCTTTCCAGAAGATGGTAGAGTGTTTCTGTGGGAATTAGTGCCCATTTACTCTGTAGAGCATTTATGAAGTCAGACACTGATGTTGGGTGTGAAGGTCTGGCTCACAATCTCCGCTCCAGTTCATCCTAAAGATGTTGGAAGGGGTTAAGGTCAGGGCTCTGTGTGGACCAGTCAAGGAATTCCACACCAAATTCATCCAACCATGACTTTATGGAGCTCGCTTTGTGCACTGGGACGCAGTCATGCTGGAATAGAACAGGTTATTCCCCAAACTGTGTCCACAAAGTTAGAAGCATGGCACTGTTCACTGGAAATGAGGGGCTTGGCCCAAACCTTAACAAACATAGTGTGTCCCAATAATACAGTGTATGGTACTGAACACATTTAGGACAGTGTATTCATTATTCAGCCACCGATACCGTCGCAAATTATTCCGCTCCACTCTAAAGTTAAGTATGAGGACATAGTTGTTATTGTTAGTAGTAGTAGGTGAAAAAGTAACATCATCATTATCCTCTCACTATAATAAAGATCTCTTTGACAGAAAGGCTTCTAGTAGCACAATGGGTTTGTTTTGTTGAAGTTGTGCTCATTTATATCAAAACATCACAGTTCACAAAGTCATTCAAAAATATTGTAAGTTTTTGAAGTGTTTATGACACTAATGCATGCACCAATAATGAGCTTAAAGTGAGATCACCATATGTTTACTGTTGTTAGGAGGGTCCACATTACAGAAGAAACGTATGAACACCTGGGTGGGGCGTACCAAGTTGAGGAGGGAAATGGAGCCGATCGGGATTCCGCTTTGCACGGCAGGAGGACCTTCCTAGTCATTGACCCTCACACACAGAACAGAACCGACAGCAAACATAAGGTAGCAATGAGCTTTAAGTGTCTTAAGGTTTTTGGAGCAGGGTCGGTTTTATATAGGGGAGGTACTGCAATATACAGGGGGTCCTCAGGTTACGACCCCCCCCTTCTATATCCCACCTATTATTATATTGACAAAAGTAATGGGTTATGGGACGCTTGAGGGACAAACGTAATGGGACGCCTGACCGCCGCCAAAAAAGTAGCCGAGATGTAAAGCGCTGCCTGCTGCACGCACCCATGAACACATAATAGCACAGAACTTTCAAAATAAAAGGATAAAACAAACCTGAGTTAATGCGCAATAAAATAATTGTCAGCGTTAAGTAAATAATGCCCAGCCCAGCACTAATAATCATATAATCTGTAATGATACAAATCTATAATGGTACAACATTTTCACAATACGTACCCTAGCATTTTGTATAAATAGCATGGTTTAGAGCAGTGGCCCCCAACCCCCGAGCCGCAGACCGGTACTGGGCTGTGGGTCATGTGGTACCGGTTCGTGGGTTGCACAGAAAAAGAAAAAAAAAATTGTATGAAAACGCTGTTAATAAAGCTGCGAGTACACATTGGATTTACGTTTATTATTATATTTTAAAGATACTCTATTATTATATTTAAAAAAAAAATTTGTGTATCATAAAGGTTCAATAAAGGTTGGGGTCCACTGGTATAGAGTACATGTAATTATATTTTGTATTGTTTTCATCTCTGTGTCTCTGTGTGTCTGTAGGTATAAATTCAATTTTCTGATTCTGATTCTTTCTCCTGTATTTGTATGTGTGTGTTTATACATCCACAGAATACCCTTCTGGGCGGCAGTGGAAAAAATCTCCGCGCCTCAGTGAGGATGTCACAGTATATGCAGTCCTGGCAGAGCGTGATACCCTTTTCAGAGCTCAACCAGGAACACTGCATCATAGCCAATCCCACTCAGTCAAGCGACAGGAGACCATCACAGCGCATCACAGTCAGTGCCAGACTTCTCCCTCGTAATAACTCGTTGCTTATTTTCCTATTATTGCATGTCCAGTTTAACCATATTAATGAAAAATCACCCAAAAAAGAATCACTTTATATGGTTTTGTAATGAACAGGAACTTGAAATTCCTCCACTTAGAGGCTACCCGAACAGCAGGTACAATTAATACTACTTTGATGTGCTTTATTATGTACATTTACTTTCTACCTGTCTAATTTTGTCTTGTTCTCTCTCTCTCTCTCTCTCTCTCTCTCTGTCTCTCTCTATCTCTCGCTTTCTCTCTCTCTCTGTCTTTCTATCTCTCTCTCTCTCTCTCTCTCTCTCTGACTCTCTATCTCTCGCTTTCTCTCTCTCCCTTTCTATCTCTCTCTCTCTCTCCCTTTCTCTCTCTCTCTCTCTCTCTCTCTCTTTCTCTCTCTCTCTCTCTAACCCTCTCTC
>JBBPDB010000083.1:4996554-5006947 GCA_037974465.1 Brachypetersius altus
CTCTCTCTCTCTCTCTCTCTCTCTCTCTCTCTCTCTCTCTCTCTCTCTTTCTCTCTCTATCTCTCTCTCTCTCTCTCACACACACACACACACACACACACACACACAGTGTGTTAAAGAAACACACACAGAGACCCCTCTATCATAAGGGTTATTCATCACATGCTTTTTTTATAAGGTTATTTGAGAATGATTTCCCTTCTGTGTAGGTGATATAGGATGTGTGTTAAAGAGATTTATGGCTTTTCTCTATAAATCTCATTCTTTTCTTCACTCTCCTCTGCTGTCCTGGACTCAGAGAGAGGTAACGTTTCCTCCACTGCTCACAAACTCTTCTACTCTCTATTTCTCTCTTCTACTTTATAAAGCAAACTTGCTTGTGAAAGGCTCATTATTATTGTTATTGTTGTTGTTATTACTGCCACCCATGCACATCAGTTGTTCTCTGTGTAAAGATCATCTGTTATATGGCATGTGCACCGTTTTCATTTTACAAATGAATTGTTCATAGAATTTGCATGTGTGTGTTTTTATGTCTTTGTTATTTTGGGTGCTATTCTGAACCCACACACTGCTACCCATACACCCCACCCTGGCTCAACACACACACACACACACACACACACAAGCATGCGCACACACTCATCATTGTTGTGTTTTTTTTTTCAAGGGATTTTGCTTATGTAGCTCGTGATAAGGACACTCGGATATTAAAATGTCATGTTTTCCGCTGTGACACGCCCGCCAAAGCCATCGCCACCAGTCTGCACGAGATCTGCTCTCGGGTGAGACACCACTACAAACACTCTGAGCTCTACACACACTCCATTCAAAACCTTACAAGAACTGCTAAGATGTATGAATAAAATATGTATAAAAATATAACAGTAGTGACAATGATTGTGACTATACATAGCTACCTCAAATTCATGGTTCAATTACATGGATTTGAACATGTCTGGACTGCACAAGACTCTGGCAAACTCTGCGGTCCTCCACCAGAATCAACACAAAGACCCATGAGAATGCACTGCAGTGGCAAACAGAAGGCTTTTGCATAAAGACATTTATTATTTATTGATTAAAGAAAGTTAGAGAGATGCATATGCACCTTTAGCAGGTGTGTGATAATATTGTTGGTGTGTGTTAGATCATGACAGAGCGTAAGAATGCCAAAGCTATGGCCGGAGGATCATTTCAGGACAGGAGCCACGCAGGACTCGACGTTCCACTACAAGGTGATCCACCATGAAGAGCTTTGTTTTTCTCTGTAAAAGTGTACGTGACATGGGGATGGGTACTCTTCATCAAAATGGTCAGTTTTTGGTTTTATGGATTTTTAAGGTCAACCAAAATGTGTAAAATTAGAAGTCAAGAATTATGATTGTTTTTAATACTATATGAATGTGTGTCAGTGATGGATGGTCAAAACACAGCATTAGAGCTCCAGTTGTGTGTGTACAGTTGCTTTAGCACCTCTCTTCTCTTGGCAGCATGCTGCAAATCCCAAAATGTTGCCAACAGGTATTGGGCAGCGATTTGGATTAGTACATATTAAATTACATTTTTGCCTGAAACATTGTCATGTCATGTCCACAGTTTGACTTTATCTGACTATAACAAAATGCTTAAAAATGTGGTGTTTGCTGGTGCTATTTTTAGCGGATTCAAAACAATCCCTTTTTTCTTTCTTTGAAAAAGGTGTCACTGGTGTGTCTTTGTGTGTGTGTGTGTGAGTTAATAGGACATTTTCTCTTTTTCAGCAGAGTTCCCCACACCAAAGACTGAACTGGTGCAGAAGTTTCAGGTGTTATACGTTGGCATGATGCCAGTAGCCAGACCCATAGGTAGGTTACACGCGAACAGACTCATTTTGCAAGTAAACACTAAAAACACAAACACTGACACTGACATCGCCTGCTTTCTCAGGCATGGATATTCTTAACAGCGCAGTGGACAGCCTCATGACATCATCACCCCGAGACGACTGGGCTCCAGTGATGCTGAATGTAGCAGACGCGACTGTGACAGTCATCAAGGAGAAGGCAGTAGCATTTTCCTTCAAATATAAAGCTAAATGCATGTTTTATACCTTTTTCCTAACGACAAAACTTCACTCTGTCTAGAACAAAGTATGAGAAGATAGAAGCTGTAAAGTATCCTACTGTTGGTTACAGATTTTACCTGCATGTATGTGGGTACACACGCTTGCATGACCTACTAGTGTCATAGCTGTCACAGAATAATAGGTTTTAAGATGAATAAACCTACATATCAGGAGTTCTGTTGATTTAGCATGGCTTAATGCTCTGTCGAAATCATGATTTGCAGTAAAACGCCTCTTTTGAAAGCTTTTTTGACTAACGATTTCATTTCATGTGTCAGGAGGATGACGAAGTCTTGCTGGAGTGCCGGGTTCGTTTCCTGTCGTTCATGGGCGTGGGGAGAGATGTGCACTCGTTTGCCTTCATCATGGACACGGGTAACCAGCATTTTGAGTGCCACGTGTTCTGGTGTGAGCCCAACGCCGGCAGTGTGTCAGAGGCTGTGCAGGCTGCATGCATGGTCAGTATCTGGAATGTTGATGAAACTCTAAACTCTAATCACAGTTACACTCAGAGCCGTGTCCTTTTTCTCTATTTAGCTTTGCACTATAGCTACAAAGCTAAAGTAGTCATCACTTGTTTGTCACCAGTTTAAACCGCACCAAACATTTACCTGAACAAAAGGATAGTAGACAAGTGTAATGGATAACCGAAAACAATACTAGCAGTCGTCTTTGCTCCATTGTGTCTTCTTCTGCTCATTTTTATAGGTTTTAGTATGTCCTACAGTATCAGAAAGCATAATCAAGTCTACTTGTGATTACTTAACACCTCAGCATGGTTTGAGGCTCCTTGTAGCTAAAGTGTAACTAAGGCAGGTTTTAAACGTTGTAGCTGATCAGCTACATTTGAAGGGAAAACTGTAATTTCCAATAGATTGCTTTAAAGAACAAAGTGAAAGATTTCTAAATCATTATTTGGTTAAATATATGTGTCTGACTCACTGCCTTTTTCTGTTCTTTTAACACTGCAGTTAAGATATCAGAAGTGTTTGGTCGCCCGCCCGCCGTCTCAGAAGGCTTGCTCACAGATGCCCCCTTCAGACTCCATGACACGCCGCGTCTCCACCAGTGTGAAGCGTGGTGTCCTGTCCCTTATTGACACACTCAAGCAGAAGCGACCAGTCACTGAGCTGCCTCAATAATCACTCTTACGCGCACACACACACACACACACACACACACACACACACATATAGATATGAGTCCACACTCACACACATTCAGCATGCCAATACCCATTAGAATGCAGCTTACACATGCACTCTGCACTGGGGGAGCTTAAGAGGATTTAACCAGGAATTGACTAAAATTCCAGATGTGTTGGTGCCAATCAAGGACTCTAATCATTCTTCTACACACAGAGACACCTCTTATGCTACATCATCTCTAGCTCTTTGTGGATCCACCTCCTGTGTCATGGACTGTGAGTCATAAAATTAATCTGCATGGGTAGCCACATCTTTTCAGCATGATACAAAACAGGCTTCACTCATCTACGAAAACTGAATACTTGGGCCTCCCTGGACACGATGCTCAAGAAAGATCAAACCGCGCGTGCGGCTCGTTCAGAACAAATACGGCTGCTTAACCTCACTAGAGCTTCCTCTGTACAATCCCAGCTGGCCATGGTAGGTGCATGAATGAGTGTGTGTGTGTATGTGTGTACTGTAGATGTGTAGATTGCTGCTGCTTCATCAGAACTTCTAAAGCATCTTTAGATGGCCTCTGAACTTCTACACAAAGCATGCGTGTTTTTTTCCCTACATTCTGCGTCACTGCCTTCGTCATCGTCGGTGAAAGGATGGACAGAGGAGTGAATGAAACGATGGATGGATTTAAAAACATACCTGTTCCAGGAACATTAAAAATGTGTAAATACAGATCAAAGCTTTCACCAAAAAGACAGTTATATAGGCTGTGTTTTTTTAAGGGTCTGGACCAACAGCCCTGATGTGGAACAAAATGTGGAACATATACCCTTGAACATAAAACCACACACACACACACACTCACTCAAAAACTAACACACAGTTGTATTGATGGATCAGACCTATATGCAGATGCCCTGTGAATTAGTCTGGATGTGCTTATTTTATATGTGCACAACTCCTTTGAAACAGCAGTGGCTTCTGTGATAATGTGAAGAACGTTTGAAGGAATGCTAAAGTGATGAGGAAACTACACAACCCTTCTGTGAGCTGGACGATTGTTTGCATGGGGACAGACAGACGCTCCAGATGTCTCACTAAACATCCTGCACCATGCCTTTACCTTGTTATGCTTGTTTGGGTCAGGAGGGTGAGATATCAATGAGATCACTTGTGAGGGACCTAAAGAAGCAGTGCTTCCAGATGAGCAGGGCATATCACACTGCTCTGAAAGTGGAACTATGCTGAAGACAAGGATAAAACGAGAGACTCTTTCAGCTCTATGCCTTTGACACATCCCATTTTCACCTGACGTCTCTCGTTCAACATACATACATCTGTGATCTTGCTGCACTCTGGGGTTTGTAGTTCTTCCTGCCATGTGAGCTGTTGTCCTAATCTTGTCACTTCCCTCTTGATGGGGGGTTCCAAGCAGTCACTTGTGTGTGTATGTGTGTGTGTGTATAGTATCTATATAACATTTTTGCGAACATGCATTATAAGCTAACTTTTATTTTTAAAATTTGAGATTATTTTATTTTGTCATAATTTTTTTTCTGACATTACGTAGCTTTGCCACGTCTTGAAAACCCATTCTGGCCAAATGTATAAAAATCCATTGTGTTGTAGATAAACTGACGGGCCGAAAATAGAGACGAACGCGAGCAAAAGAAAGAATTTATTTTGTGGTCTTTTAGGAATGTTGGCTGTTAGATGGGGGTTTATGAACCATAAGTGTCCAATCTATGCATTCTTTTAGCTCTGAGGACAATTTAAGGAAAGTGAAGAAAAGACGCATTGCCTTGCATGTCCTGGGACAATTTCAGAAAAAGAGGAAAAATACGTACTGAACAAAAAAAATGATATTTTTTATTTTATTTATTCTATTTTATATCAATATATATACTGGGTACATTGTAATCTATTCCATGCTCAGACATTCTGTTCATCGTTGCTCACTTTAAACAAATCGCTCCATATTTTTGAAGAACAAAAAAAAGAAAAAGGCCACAAAAACCACGCAATCCTTGTACAGTCCATGATCCTTGTACTCTGGTTAGTCCTGTAAAGGGTCACGTTCACTTACAGATGTTGCCATTTAAATCAAAAAACACTAATCAGGTGCCAACATTTTAGCTAATCAGGTGCCAACAAATAAAAGAAAGTACATTTTGCCAGATGCCATCCAAATGGGGGGAAAACCCTGAAAATGCCATACAGGTGTTTCTCATTTGCTGTTGAAATGTGTTGGTCTTTATGTGGGGAAAACACTACAAAACGTTGGATTTTCTGAATTTTCTGAAATTTCACAATGATCCGTAAATAATTTCCCAGAAGTGTTTGTTGGATCAAGCTTGCGTTGTGTAAACACACCCTCAATCTCAGCAAGGCCAGGAAAGTGAGAGATTCTTAAACTATTAGTTCTATTTAAACTTTGCTTTTACTTTCCCCTTTTATAATTACAGTTGCTCTAATCTGTCCATCTGGATCATTTTAGTGACAAGCCTTTTTTGGTTCTCTCTAGTGTACTTGGTAGGCTGGGAGTTGTTCTGGTGCACTTAGAACTCATGAGTACAAATGTTGGCAGTGGCCTGTGCAGAATCATAAGATTACTCTCCCCTCTCAAGGCAGGAAAGTGGCTTTCTTTTAATTCAGTAGAGATACGAATTTTGGGTCAAACACATACATTCTTGTGGAAACGTTGGCTTCTTCTGCTCTACACTGATTTGTACACCATATTAAATGTAATCTGTTGTGAGAATAAACGGCTTATCGAAATTCACTTGATTTATGTGGTGTAAATATATGATTTATGTGTGAAATATATCATACTGTGATGTATTTGGAAAACATGGTACGCGTCAAAAAGCCTTCTTTCATCTTAGCAGTGAGGTCAGATTTGACATCAGGGTGGAAGATGTGGAGAAAACATTAAAACGTGCCGTTTTTGACCGTCAAATCAAATCATTGCAAAATCTGCTCATCCAAAAGAAGTGACGTTTTGTTTTCCAATGTCCTTCAGAATTTCAGTCTGGTCTTGACAGCATGTACATGCCATTTTCTCAGAATTTCAGTCAGCTTTGTCAGATTTGACAGCAAATCATTTCAGCCTGGACAAAAAATGCCTTAAAATGCCTATTTTATAGTGTAAACCCAAAATGTGCTCCCAGAACATTTGAATTTCATTTTAAACATTACCCTTAAATAAAGACAAACCCGAGGTTTAAATACGGAAAAGTAATGAACGAGAGAGACACAGAGAGAGTCGGAGAGAGAAAGAGAGTAAGAGAGAGATAAAAGGGAGTAAGAGAGAGAGAGAGTCTATCCGTGCGCTCCAGAACGAGAGAGCGAGACGCGCGCTCCGGAAAAGAGAGATACAGAGAGAGAGAGAGAGAGAGTAAGAGAGGCCATGCACGGGGAGCCAGAAGAAGTAAAATAAAAAAACAAAACATATTGCCGCAAAAAAATATTTGCAGGTTCCGCGTTGTTTTGGATATTTCCACGTAAAACAATCGGTTTCGTTCTCAAAACAAACCGCGTGTGACTGGATCCGCGAGTCCCGATCCACGTAAAATTGGGGGTTTACTGTGTGTGTATTGACAGTGTTTTCTAGGTAAATGAATGTGGTATCTTTGACGAAATTTGTTTAGGTCAGTGTTGCACAGATATTGCCTATGACTGCCACGAATACGCACTTGAAACTTTAATTTGTTAGCTATGGGAATGTGGAATATGTTTTGCAAGAGAGGTGTAGGTGGTAGACTAGTGGTTAGGGTGTTCGCCCTGTGACCGGGGTGGCGGTAGCTCAGTGGGTAGGATACTTGGCTCCGGACCAAGAGGTCGCAGGTTCGAATCCTACCTCCAGCATACCACCACTGGGTCCCTGAGCAAGACCCTTAACCCCAAGTTGCTCCAGGGAGACTGTCCCCTGTAGATAGGGAATGGAAGTCGCTTTGGATAAAAGCGTCTGATAAATGCCATAAATGTAAAATGTAAATGATCAGTAAGTAGTAGGTTCTGTTCCCAAGACTGCTTAGCAGCTCTGAGTAAGGTACAATCACTGGTACAATATACTGTTTTAGTTAAATAGTCAATGGCACGAGTTACCCCAATGTATTCTCTCCAGCGCAGGGGACAGGTTGTGCCACGAAACATTGTGAAATATCAATCTGCCTGATTACTATGTAAACGATCAGGTCTCCATTTCCAGGCCTATTGCATTATGTGTAACATCATCATGAAGACAATTTGAAGAGAACTACTATTACAGAGGGAGCTAAAGACGGTAACATGCATCACAATTGTTACTTATTAGATTTGCAATAAAACTACACACATTAAAATAAATCCAGCCTGATTTGGTGCTCAGGGAGGTCATTTCTTGTAATGTCAGGCTGGTCAGTGCCAAGGTCTTACATCTGAGTCTCGACTCTCAGAACGGCTGTTGGGCTGTGAGAGTCCGCTGGAGAGATATGAACCAGTGGACGAGGAATAGGTGGAGGACAGCAAAAGGTGGGAAGTGAAATCGGAAGAGAGGAATGTGCGACTGACTGCACGGATGGGAGGAAGTACAACCTGCATTGACCTAAATGATCCTTTTCGGTACAACTCCGCGTCCTGCTTAATCACCCCATTCAGGTCCAGAGCTGGTGTTTGGGGGACAAGCACTTTCTGTGAAGTCTTATGCTGAGGTCTTCTACTGTACAGCTTTTGTGATTTCGAAGCAGCTGCTATTGTGCCAGGAGGGGATATCGGAGTTGCTGGGTGGATGTTAGTAGTTGGTGGTGTGAGAGTATGTGTTCTTGCATGGGTCTGTCTGTGTGTCTGTCGTCTACGGAGCAGCCTTTTGCGCGATGGCTGTGATCCAAGTTTCTTTGAGGTTTGATTGTGAGACTTGGACTTGGTTCGCCGGGTTCGTCTCAGGGCTTTAGGTTTACGTTTGTGGCCTCTCAGCTGCTTACTTGTAGCATTGAAAGCCTCATTTCTTCCTGTATCGTCTGATTCTGATTCAGCACTTGCGTGATTTAGAGCAGTCAAAGCTTGATCTAGAGTAGCAGTTGCTTGATTAAGAATAGTAGTAACTTCATTTAAATCTATAGAAGAACAACATGAATCGTTGGAATCCTCATCTATTAAAGTCTGTTTCAGGTTACCAACAGATATACTGTCAGCTCTGATATGGACGGTAGTATACGGAGGAAGCTGTTCATAGACACCATCAGGGACACTTGGAAGCCTGGTGGAGTCTGAAATGGCAGGCTGAAGGGAATACAGCGGGGGGAGAGGTGCCGCTGCTCCTTTTCGCTTTTGTCTCTTTTTCTGTTTGACTTGGTCAGAGGTTTGTGGACCTATCACACCTTCCAATAGCCCTTTCGCTGCTGCACGTGCCAGTATGTCCTGCACAGTTTCTACCTCCGCTGTTTCCTGTTGTTGGAGCATACAAATACAGAACATCTGATTAATTTGTGGCAGCATGAAGGAATGGATCTGAATTTGTGAGTTCTTTATAATTAGCCAATCGATCATCAGCAGCCAACAAGGCCCAGTATAACAAAATAATGCTGCCAGACCCAAACTAACAAAAGAGAATAAAAGAAGGAAAAACACACACATACAGGAAAATAGGGGGGGAAGGCACCTCCCATGCCCAGACATGACATACCCATTTCCCAGCGATCTGGGAGACTTACACAGAGATTTCAATCGAGCGAGCTCATCAGAATAGAGGGCTACCCCTAAACTGAGCTGGTTTTTGAACCGTTTTATTACATTTCTGTCTGTCTTTTTCATTTCACCTTTGCTGAATGTTCAACGTCACACTATTTTCGGGGTAGAGCTCGGTACATTTTTAATATGTTACACTATTTTCCCGGAGACTAAATACGGATTTGGTGTTATTGTTATTTTGATAGATCTAATATCTGCATAGTAAGCTGTATCAGAAAAATGTCAGCAGAAGAGTGGTTGCAGAATACTAGAGCAACAGTGAAATATCACTGGCTTGTGTTCAGAAATAAGGGGAAAAAACAATTATTTACTGCTTAACTGCCATTTAAAATGATTTTCGCTTCATTTTGTTCTTGCTGATTCTTATGTCCTCCTTACCATTTAGCCATAAACACAGCTTTACTATGAATATATATGGTCCTATACTCTCATTTGCTTACATGCATGGCAACTGGCAGGCTGTATGATGGTTATTTTTGGTGTATGTGTGTGTGTGTGTGTGTGTGTGTGTGTGTGTGTAGATGCTGATCTGGTCAGACAACAGAATGTATTATTCAGAGTGAGGCAGGGCTGCGCATCCAGAATTTAGGACAGTAGCAAAGCAAGGACAAGTCCTTAAGTGTGTTTGTGTGTTTGTACAGCTCCAAACATATGGAGTGATCAGATTAATGACACCTTTCTTTTATATAGGGGGAGGATTATATACGCTCAGACAGGCCATTTCCCACAACATTCACAAGAGGTGCTGTCAGATATGTACTATACAGGGAAAAGCCCTTATTTGTATGGTGAGGTCTCTTATGGATGCAGACACGTACATCTCGCTTCAGCACGCAGATGAAGCAGCCATCAGTAGAGCCTGACTCCTCCAATAAGAAGAACTTCTCCTCTCCCTCCTCCTTCCATCCTGTAGACACTATCCTGAAGGATCAGAATACATTCAGGACTGTCAGCCCCATTAAGAAAAACATACAGCTTTACAAGGGCCCCAGAAACCATTTGGACATATGTAAAAGTGTTTTAATGCTAAGACCAAGTGGTATTTATTTTAAATAGACCTTTCTATGAATGTCATTTGGGTCTGCACCCAAAACGGGTTTATACACATCTAAGTTCATGATTCCACCAGTGTTGGAAAACAGCCCCAGACATTTGTGTTTTACAGGACACTGAGTGCAGTCTTAGTGGAATTCTTCCCCAGACTTTATCAACATGAAGAGACTGTGATTGGTGTGAAATGTGTTTTGTTTTTTTTTCCTAAAACAACTGTTTTATAACTCGGGTAACTTAAAGACCTCCATTAAAAATGGAATTCCGCCAGAAAAAATCAACAGTACCTAATTTATGAAGAGAGACATAATATCAACCAAAAATCAAGAAGAAAATGTCACATAAAAATTGATTTGCATTT
>JBBPDB010000083.1:5015288-5028821 GCA_037974465.1 Brachypetersius altus
CACACACACACACACACACACACACACACACACACACACACACACACACACACACACACACACACACACACAGAGCCAGGACACAGGATTTGGTGGGTTAGATAAAGGGAAGAGAGGGAGAGAGAGAGATTGTGAGAGAGACAGAACAAAGAGAGAGAGAGAATCTATGAGACCTGATTCTGAACTGACAGAAGTGTGTTTTGATTGGATTCATGTGTGTTTTATGTGTTAATGTATTTAATTTTTTTATGCATGTGTGTGTATGTGTGTGATTATGTGTGTATTTGTGTGCCTTTCCCTCATCCTTCCTGTGACAGACCTTTAAGGACAACCTGCTGACTCTTGCCAGTGCTTTTTATTACGTGTGTTGCTGACTAACATCCCCGTGATACTCATTTTTGATGTGTGTGTATGTATGTGTGTGTGTGTGTGTGCAAGTTAGTGTGTACTTACGTGTAGTTTTAATGAAGCATAATTTCAAGGTAAAAAGAGAATGTCAAAAGATCCAAAACAACAAGCTTAACCCAGTGTGTATGTCTGTGTGTGTGTGTGTGTGTGTGTGTGTGTGTGCGCGCGATAAATTCTGGTAATCAGCTGAGAGTTAAATTAATCTTTTTTCTTTCCATGTGCTGTGTGTGTATTTCAAGCAAAACTTGTCAATCAAGCTTTATTAAGATTATATTATGATTTATCAGTCAAACATTTATACATTTATCAAACTTTTATTCAAACACATAATTACATATTTTTCCGGACGTTTGACAGTGTCAGGCCTCCTAGTGACCAAAATGTTTTATGGACTTAATATCAATTCTATCTAAATGATTTTAATATAATGACGTTATAATAATGAATGTAATTAAACTGTTTGTTTCAAATGATAAAACTGTAAAATTCTAACCATAAAATTATAACCCTTGGCCTCAACAGCAGGCAGTATGTGAAGGAGAAGGTGTAGTTGTTTACCAGTAGCTATGTGCCATCCTCCTCTGTATTTGCAGGGAGATAAACATGATTTAAGAAGCCTGCCTTTGTGAATTAAACCAGCTGTCTGACCTCAAATAATGTGTATTATCCGTTATGACCCACCCCTCATTCTTATTTACTGCTTTGTGTGAACCTTATGATTTAGTTCGTGAGAAACAGCAAGAAGACTAAACGGCGGTGGAAACCCACAAGTCTATTTAGATTCATCTTTGATTAAATATATTCATTTTAGAGTATATTGTAATATACGTAAAAACATCTCTGTAAGAAGGATTCAGAGGCTTCCATGTTAACCGCAGAGAAGGCTCACTTGGATCAAGATGGCTAGACACATTTTATAATTAGCGTTTTACTTTAACTGTACATTATGAATTTGTTTTAGTTTGTCATTCTATATCGTATAGGTCTGTATGTTTCTGAAATGTGAATTTAAATGCAGCACATTTTTAGTTTTTTATGTGAAATTGTCAAAGGCCAGTGAAAAAACACTATCATACCTATTACATCTGTTCAGTCTGAACTTTCTCTACACTATGCAGCTATTAGAACATAATAAAAATGGAAGTAATAAATGAAAGGATACCATACACCAGCAGGATCTCACTAACATGCCTGTATTCAGAATTACGCCTTTTATCCATATGAAAGGAAATGTTTGCTGTTGGTTACTTAATCTTCATTGATATTTTAAACACCATTATTGTCAGATTCCTCTATGACTACTGTAGGGAATAGTGACAGTGACGCTGTTGCTGATGTTGAGTGTTTATTGTTTGATTAATTTTATCAAATATATCTTGAAATGATATCAGTGGGCATTATAAAACTTAGCATTTTATTCAAACAATAGTAAAACAATAGTCTGAGCTAGTAATGAATGATCATTTAAGAGTTACACTTGAAGTGGTAAGGAGATGTTTCATGTTTTTTGGTTGAGCTTGTTGTGTGAATGTGTTAGTGGCCTTCATATACTGCTGGTACAAATGTTTCTTTGTAAAATGTCTGTTCTGTTTTGGTCAGAATGATACACTTACTTGCAAAATTGGAAATGGTTTTGTTCACTAACAATGTACACCTTGTTTTATAGCATGTCATCATAGGTGAACATCAAATCAAGTTTAGCTTGAAATTTAGCCTAATTTTTTGACGTAATAGGAGTACCTTGAAATAGCAGTCAGACTGTTTGACCTGCTTAGGGGTGGAGGTAGCTGGGGTAGGGGTGGAGGTAGCTGGGGTAGGGGTGGAGGTAGCTGGGGTAGGGGTGGAGGTAGCTGGGGTAGGGGTTGAGGTAGCTGGGGTAGGGGTGGAGGTAGCTGGGGTAGGGGTTGAGGTAGCTGGGGGTAGGGGTGGAGGTAGCTGGGGTAGGGGTTGAGGTAGCTGGGGTAGGGGTTGAGGTAGCTCAGTGGGTAGGATACTTGCCCGCGGACCAAGACTTCACAGGTTCGAATCCTACCTGGGTCCCTGAGCAAGACCATTAACCCTAAGTTGCTCCAGGGAGAGACTGCCCCCTGTAGTTTGGGAATGGAAGTCGCTTTGGATAAAAGCGTCTGCTAAATGGCGTAAATGTTAACGTTCAGCATAATAATTTCTTACATATCTAATAGTTTCAACCACACAGTTTAGTTGGTTGAAAAGCATCCTGCCCATGTTGTTATATTTGATAAACAGCATGTTTTTTTTCCCACTATATCACTATCATTCTCACAGTGATTGCTGGATGTCCTTTTTTCTTTTTTGCCGTCCAAAACTGTTTCATGAAAGTAATTGAACCCTCCAGGTAGCATGTTATCACAAATAGCACTGCATCATACCTGTGATGTCACAGTAACACTCTGCTTTAATTGTTTCGCCTGTATACGATGTGTTATAATGTCAGTGCTTATTCTGTAACGATTGTGCTTTTGTTATTGTACGGCTATACGAAATCTGCATCTGCGCTATTGCTTTATATCACCGGAACAGTATTTCACACGTACGTTCATTTGCCAATGGTGTAAATGTCAGCTGCTATTTTCAAAGAAGAAAAAAAAGGTTAAGAAAAGGTTCAAAAAGGATAGAAATGCGGCTGCATTCCAACAGCCACACTTAATGCAGTGGTAAATTCATAGCTCATTATACAAACATAAAATCTGTATGCTTGTTTTAGTGGCATAATTGCAGTGTTCTCCCAGCAACAGTGAAATGTTACCTCAGCATTTCCCAAGCGCTGTTTCAGCGCTTCCACTAAATCTCTTTATATAGGTGTATGGATCTGTGCATTCTTTATTCATCTATGGATCTTTCTCTCAGCCCCTTTGCATCGATAGGTCGACCTCACTGTCATTTCAGCCTGGTGCGGATATCCGATTTTAAAGGCACGATTTCAATTAGAGCATGTGATGGTGGGATGATACGGCAGTTCTTTTAAAGTTAGGTAACAGGGCAAAGCTCTCATCCAATTATGGGAATTATTTTAGCAAATACACCCAGAAAACACACACACAATGAGGCCTGACCTTGTTCTTGGTCTGCAAGCATGATCTGAAGCCAAAGTTTGTATTACTGTGAGGCCTAAATACATACTGTTATCAAGTGCTCTCACAGATGGTAGCTGAGGATGTATGATGGAGAGTGATTACAGCTATAATTAGCTCTTAATGGAGGGTATTACCCTGGCCTTTGTGTCCCGATCAGTGTCTAATTAGAAGAGAAAGGCTCCCCAGAGACGAAGAACACTGAAACCCATCTGATACAGAGAGCTTTTAGCGACTGGGCCAGGGTATTGTGTGAGCAGAGTGAACGAAGAACGGATAAACACACAGTTGCGCACGAATACCAACACAATTTTAAAACTTAAGACATTTGCAATGCACTTAAATGTAACTCACATTGTTTGTGGTCTGTATTAAGCTTAAAGCACCATATTTTGCTCGCATACAATGTGGCGTTTCATTATTTATTCTATCATAGTAATCTTTAGGATCTCCTTGACAAAATTAAGAACACATGATATGGGCGTGGTCAGGGTAAGCTATAAGGGAGTCTGGTGGGAAGGGATTTAGAAGTGGGAATTCTAGGAAGGTCAAAGATGAAGTAGGGCTGGGATCGGGAAGATCAAAACAGGGCTTTAATGGGATATGTGAATCATACACAGGCTCAGACTACTTTTATCGCGAAAGCAAGAAGTCCAGAAGTCTGCAGAGTGGAATTATTGTAAAGTGCGAAACTGAAAATAGCCTTAACAGACATACCAAAGATTCTTTGGGCATTCTTCGGTAGGACATTATTATATAGGAATATATAGGAATATAGGAATTATACATATAGACACATGCACACACACACACACACACCCACACACACACACACACACACACACACACACACCACTATAATCACTGTATTTATAGCTCGATGAAAAGGTACAGAGCTAATGCTAATTATGATTTTGTCCTTGGTTCTGAAATGATGTCATCAGAGGTGACCAGCTTGCAGCACCAGAAGGCTGTGGACATAGTTTCAGCATAGCTGTGTGTGTGTGTGGCTGTAAGAGTCAGTTTGGATAGTTTCAGGGGTCTCTTGTTATTATTATTTTTTCCCCGTCGCGTCAAATTTGCATCAGCCACTAACAACACAGAGCTGGGTGTGAGTGGACTATGTGTAGGTATGAAGCCAACACTTAAGTCAGTGATAAATCACTGATTAAAGTTTTCATGTCTATATGCACTGTTCTAATTCTAATCCTTTCTCTTTCTCTTTGCCTCTCGCTCTCTCTGTCATTTATTATTCTCCAGCTGTCTTTTGGGGAGATATCGCTTTGGATGAGGAAGATCTGAAAATATTCCAGGTCGACAGGACTATAGACCTCACAAAACACACACATACGAGGCAAGGACATACGTCAGGTAAGACGGCCGACGCAACTTTCATCATACAGGAAGATGTCAATAGTCAAAATGACACGTCAACAGTGACAGTACTCACATTTCAAGGCTAATACAATTTTCACTATTTTCAGAGAAATTAAGGTGACTGAAAGTATAACAGCATAACTGACAATATAATAGTATAACAGTGGAATAGCATAACATTTTACTGACAGTCTAACAATAAAACAGTGTGAGCAAATGTAGACCAGCATGGCAGCAGCTGTGTAATAATTACAGCATAGCTGACAGTCTTCCACTATATCAGAGTAATTGACATTAAAACAGCATAAAAAAACAGTATGATAGTACATTATAACAACTTAACTGATAGTACACTGTCATGGCAATGCAGCTGTAGGTAACTATAGGTAACAGTATAGCAGGATTACAATATGAATGACAATATAACATTATAACAGTAAAAGATTTGGGCTTTTTGGGTGATTATTGGTGTCTAATGTTTGTTAGCAATGTATCATTTTAATACATCTTAATGCAAAATTTAGACCCCAGAAATGAACTTGACTATATTGTTTGACTCTATTGGGTTAAGTGGAAACTGCTACTAAACTACATTCTAAAGCTCTAAAAAGATTGTAAAGAGTAATTCTGCATACGGCAGATGTGCTTTATGTATTTGAATCTTAGAAACACACAGCAGTGAGGATTTTCTGGCATGTGTGGATTTGATTGATGAGCAGGCTTTTGTGTGTACGGTATATTGAGCCATGGGGCAGATGTGGAGATATGAAGGGATTAGAGGGCTTGAGTTATGTGGTAGATGATATTTAGGTGATTACAGGTTGGGAGTTGGGGATATTGGGGGAGTTTAAGGCTCCATTTGATTAGACTTGATAAATGCGGCTGTCTCTCGGCAGCATCAGCCAAATCATTGTGCGTGTGTGTGTGTGCGTGTGTGTGTGTGTGTGTGTGTGTGTGTGTGTGTGTGTGTGAGTTTATTTTGAGGGGTCAAAAACGCTTTGTGGATGCAGGCAGCGTAGGAAAGTGTGTGCATGTGCTTGTATGTTTGTGTGCTGTATCAGTCGGATGTTGTCTAAAATACTATCTTCCTTCACTGGTCAACCTCTTCCTAAGGGGCATTTGGCAGATATCCTTATCCAGAGCAGCTAACAATCCATTGTTATATGGACAGTCCCCAGTCTTGTTCAAGTGGTAGCAAGTGGACTTTGAACTTTATGTTCCCAGGCAACTGTTTTACCCACTAGGCTACTGCCACCCTCTTCCTCATAACTCTCCAATCGCCAGAATTTGTATTTGCGTGTGTGTGTGTGTGTGTGTATACATGTCAAGAAAGAAAAAGAGAGAAATAGTGCCCATATGCACATTCTTGTGTTAAGCCCAGGTCATAATCTGCTGTCATTTTAAAGAGAGTGCATTAAGGCTGGTTCTGAGGCTGAGCGAGATTAAAAATTCACTCTTCAGGAGGAGGAGTAGGCTAGTGATTTACTCTTCATTTGAATATTACCAACAGAGCTTCCCTTTAACCTACTGAGACTTTTCGCCAGAACACTGCTGTTTTTGCTGTCAAGGGTGCTGTGAGGGTTTGCAGTCACCACTGTTGTGTACAAAACTACTGATTTGTGTAATATTGCAGGGTCCAACTGATTTGACAAACCAGTACCAGTACACTTTTTGAGCAATGCTATAGAGGAAACATTTTAGTTGCCTAAGCAACGAGTTTTGATTGTTGATGCTGTATGAATGTCAAGAATTGTTTAAAGGTATAAAGAACCGTCACATAACAAAAATGTTTCCTTAAAGTTTAGCATTTTCCCCCAAATGTTTCTCTCAACTTAATTGTGTCAAATGTCACTAACTGGTTAGGACACTCCCAGTCATACAATACCATAGATGCTGGAAAAGAGATGGCTTGTCCCAGTAAACACCTTTTTTTCAAGCTGGCTTTCACTTACAGTTGCACTCAAACATATTAAACCCATTCAAAAAACGCCGAACGACTACAAAAGACATTCGGCAAGACTTGCTGGCAGCAGACACTGAGGTTTCAGTTTAAAACGCTCCTGAAGGAGTTCGCACCAAACGAGCCCGCGTTCTCACTCACCCACACAGGGATAGATATGGTTTTGCTCTGAAGAGCCAAAGTACCCACGGTAAGGTTTCTGGGACACGTAGGACTGAAGCATGCAACTTCAATGTCTGTGCAAGTTACTAACACCTGCTTCCACCTTTTATACCTGGC
This sequence comes from Brachypetersius altus, assembly GCA_037974465.1. NCBI lineage: Eukaryota > Metazoa > Chordata > Actinopteri > Characiformes > Alestidae > Brachypetersius > Brachypetersius altus. The sequence continues at coordinate 5,022,405 of JBBPDB010000083.1, forward strand.
GTGCAGTCATTTCCGGTGCCCTTTGAGCGCACGTGAGCTGGAGTGCGTGACACTCCATGCCCAAACTCCAAGGTGAACACCACAACTGATCCAAAAGCACAAGAAAAGTCGGCTCCGGCATCATTAAAATAATAGAGGAGTGATGAAACAGGAGGAAGAATGAGACATACTGAACAGAGCACCCTGCCTACAGTAAAGCATGGCAGTGAAACCTGCAGGATGTGGGGGGCAAGATAGACCAAACTGAGTAATCGGGGAAGAAGGGCCTTGGTCTAAACGCCCAATGGTCAGTAAGATGGAGCTCCCTTTTGGAGATAGAGAACCATTCAGAAGGTCAACCACAGCTAATGCACTCAACCAGTCGGGCCTTTAATGGTAGAGTGGCCAGACGAAAGTCACTTCTCACTGAAAGGCACGTGACACACTTGGAGTTTGTCAAAAAGCACATTAAGGATTCGCAGACTGTATGAAGCAAAATCCTCTGGTCTGATCATCACCTGGCTAACACCATCACTACTGTGCACGGTGGTGGCTGTATCATGCATGGTGTGGGCATGACTTTCTGCGGCAGGACCTGGGCGACTAGTCCGCATGAAGGGGAGGGTGACAGCAGTCAAATACAGAGAGATTCTTCAAGACAACCTGCTCCAGAGTGCTCTGGAACTCCAACATGACAATGACCCGAAGCACACAGCCAAGATAACAAAGCAGTGGCACTTACCACCCAGCCTGACTGATCTTGAAAGGCTCTGCAGGGAAGAACGTAAGAAAATCCCCCAAAACATTTGTGCCAAACTTGTAGCGGTATACCATGTGACTCTGATTGCTGCCAAAGGTGCTTAAAAATTAAGAAATGGGTGTGAATACTTAGAAACACTGGACTAACAAGCTTCTGTGAATACATTTTTTTGTCTTATAAATCTGTAATAAATGTGAAAGAAGTGAAGGGGTGTGAATACTTTCTGGTGAAACTGTACAGGTTGAGCGCCTGTGTTATCACATAGAGTTTTAAGAGAGGATTTGTATGCGTGTGAGTGTGTATATCCCTAACCTCAGCCTTTTCCGTCTTCAGCTTGGTCGTTTTGTTTGTTCCTGACTTTCCTGTCCACTTCGACGTTCCAGAGAGAGAATTAGTAGCAGAGAGAGAAAGAGAAAGCATGTATGAGTGTGTCTGTGTGTGTGTGTGTGTGTGTGTGTGTGTGTGTGTGTGTGTGAATGCATTAAAATGAAAGAGATGCATAAAAAGTGAAAGAGAGAGAGGAAAAAAAGAGAAACAGTGATGGGTGTTTGATGAATGGAGAGAGAGACAGAGAGAAAAAGGATGGAGTAAAGGTGGTAGGATGAAAGAGCTGTGGAGATGGCACAGGGCCCACACATGCTCACACATACACACAGGAATGTCTCACCTTTTTTTGTTTTTTTTAAAGAGCACCTAACCTAACACTAATACACACCATTACATAACACTATAATAAATATTATATTATGCAACTATTTTTGTATTATTATATAATACATCATTATACTGTACTGTGAAATAGTACAGTCTCCCTGTCAAACTTATAATGCTCTTAGTATCGGCCCTTTAAGTGTTCTCATTAGCGGGTGGTCTGTTCAAGTAGAAACTTTAGTGACTTATAAGTATCTTGGTGTTCACCTGCACAGTAAAGTGAACTGAACATATAATTTGGATTTTTTATTCACCAATTTGTTTATTTATGTTTTATCAGGGAGTGTGCTCTGCTGGGAGATAACTATCTCAGTGAATGACAGAATAAATGTAGTTAAATCCTGTAGACATTTTGGGGAAGAGAACAAAGGCAGACCCATAAGCTGTCCTAGGGCTCAAAGCGTATCCACACTGCTTTAGTGGTCTTCCTTGAGTTCTTTGAGTAAGTGATGATTCTCTAAAGAGCTTTATGGTCCTGATAACCATAAAGCAATTCCCACACCAGGATGTGATGTTCTGTGTATAGATGCTGTCAAAGACACACCTACCCACCCTAACCACCTGAGATCTACTAGTGAGGAAGTCCAGCACCCGTACACACACATGGCCCTCAAGTCCTTGATCCCTCAGCTTTGTGTACAGTCTACCTGGCACTTTTGTGTTGAACGCTGAACTGTAGTCTACACGGATGTCATGCTCCTCAGTGCTGAACATGAGTTCCTTGCTGATGACGTCACCCTCCTCTGTTGTCAGGCTAACTTTGAAATGGGCAAAGAATGTGTTGAGCTCATTGGCAAATGCAGAGTCGGTGTTGATCATTGCGGTGTCCTTGACATTGTAGTCTGTGATGGTGCGCAGTCCATGCCACAGGCTGCATGTATCGGCCTGATGGAAGTGATACTCCAGACACTCCCGGCACTGGCGTTTGGCATCTTTCACAGAGCGCTCCTCCGTTAGCATGCTAATGAAGCTAACTGCTAGTATTGTGTCGTTCACAACCGATTCATACAAAAGAACAAATCTTTTAGGGAAATGTACTGAACCAAATTACTTCCTCAAGTGATTCGTTCCTTTCTCAGTTCAGTTGAGCTGTGTGTGAATTATTTTCTTCTGAGGGAAACACTTTCATGGCGACCATTGTTCTCTGTTGTTTTAACAGATTTAGTTTCCAGATAAACATATTTAAAATGTTAGACTGGCAGTAATGAGAAGGGAGTGAGACTTACCAGCTGTAGCAGGCACTGGGCAGGAGCGACGGAGGCAGTTATTTTTTTAATCCGCTAAATTACCACCGCAACAACTAGAAGTGTATAAGACCTGCAGTTTCAGAAAATGACGGTCATTGCGACAGTTTGCGAGGGAATGGTGCTGTTCAGTGTGAATCCTTCCTTAAATGTACTTTGGGGTTCAGTGAATGGACCACTCACTGAGCCCCATTTTCCAAGTAGTTAAATAGCACAGTTACCATAGGACAGGACACCTAAAACATCATGATTTATAAAAAAATTATTTTTACAAACATGTTTGTCAAAGCAACACAGCCACAACAATCGTCTCCCGGTCCCTGAAGCCGTGAACTGAACTGAAACCTGAACCATTCAGCTGTGTATCAGTTCAGGAAGACGGAGTCGCTCCTCCCGCCAAGCACTGAATTATGCGGTGACCGAATCTTTTGAACAAATCTTTTTAGTGAACTGATTGTAGTGATTCAGTACATCTAAAAATGCTGGCGTGCCCATTGTTACTAACAGTTACTGTCTGTAAACTCGTTGATGTCGTTCACGCATGACTGGAGCGTGTCCCAGCTTATGATTGGGCAGACCGCCGTTTCACCTCCCTCTTCTTCACCACCTCTTCTCTACATATTACCTGTTTATACTGGGGGATGAGAAACTGTGCTGTGATTGTATTTGCAAAAAGCTGGCTGTGAAACAGCTTTGTAGCCCTGCTTGCATGGCATGCAGCAATGGTCCAAAGTTCTAGCTCCCCTCGTCGGACACGTAACATGTTGGTAAAAGTTTGCTTTATTAAAATCTCCTACCACAACAATGTAAAGATCGCTCTGCGTTCAACTTGCCCGCAACTTTCCTTTCATTGTTTCTGTTGCACTCCTTCTCTCTTTCAGGTGGATTAGAAGAGCATGACTCCACTAAAAAGCGAAGCTCGTTGTACCTCCTGCTAGACAGAATACGACGGTTAGGATTTGGTAAGTTCACTTTTGCACTTTTCTGTGTAAGTGCAGATATGTGTGTGCGTAATCTCTTAGAGTCTTTGACCTTTCCTGAGGTAATTCTTCTGCATATTTGCAGGGTGATTGCTCACAGTGAGAGGTGTTTGACTTTAATAACTGCTGATCTCTTAAAGTTCATAACAAGACCACTTGGCATTTAGGTGTGATGTCATTCATCATACACAGAAAAAGGTTTAAATCAGAAGTGAGGTGCTGGAAGTGGATGTATTTACTGACTGGCAGATTCCATTAATGTTAATGTCTTTTTGATATTACATTTTGATATTCAGCCTTAGCTGTAAGTAAAAGTGCTGGACTTCAGATTTCACCCATTTGATACAGATATGTGCACTTTAAATTAAAAAGAGTTATTTGTAAATTAAGCATTTCATTTAAGATGAGCCCTTAATGGCAAGCTATCATACCGTAACCACCTAAAGCTACAGTCACTGTCATTTTAAATGCAATACAAATACAATGCATTTTATAATACAAGGATAATATATTGTTATTAGCTAGATCAACTTATGCTGTTAATTATGTTTACCTATTTTAATTGTTTAACAGCCATATCATTGAGATTTCACTGCTGTGAAAGTGATTTAGTGAAAGTGAAAGTGACCATACTGTCATACATGAAGAGCACAGAATTCTCTCTCCGCATTTAACCCATTCACTGAGTGAAGCAGTGGGCAGTCAGGAACACACCACCCGGGGAGCAGTGTGTGGGGACGGCATATCCTGTCTTCTCTGTTTCACTTTCACTCCATTCAATCTTTCCCTATAGATTCATGGGCTAAGAACGACTCCAGTAAGGAGGAGAGCTCGCAGGCCAGGCCGTGGAGCAGGGGGTACAAAGGGGATTCTGGTGGTCCTGGTGTGAGAACGAGAGGGTTTAGAAAAGGTAAATCTCGAGTTCCACGAGCTGCCACCTCCAGAGCTGAGCGAATCTGGCCGGGGGGAGTCATACCCTACGTTATAGGGGGCAACTTTACAGGTAAGTTCCCTCTTTGTGTGTGTTTGTGTGTTTGTGTTTGGCAATAGTTATGCAGTACTGCCTCCCTTTGCATTGCTTGTTTAAATGTCAAACGTTGACAAACAAATGGAAAACATGGATGTAACTCAAACACAAATATGGTATCAAGTAAAAGTTTCAATTTACGGTTATAACTAACAAATATTATGATGATCAATTAATCCTTTGATTTATCGATGAATATAACAAAAAATAAATAAAAAAAAAACAAAAACAAAAAAAATTTAACCCATTCACCAAGTGAAGCAGAGGACAGCCACCAACATTGCATCCGGGGAGCAGTGTGTAGGGACAGTAGCCTACTCAAGGGTATCTCAATGGTGCCACTATCAGTCCTGGGATTTGAAAACATAAGCCCCTGATCGCAGAGATCATTTTTAAAATAAAGGGGTCTATACTTAACATGGGTCTAAACTTGTTTAATGAATTGAGATTTTGTTGTAACTTACCAATGAACTGAAAATTAATTCAGTAATTCATAAAGCATCGCAGCATTTTATTACTGCTGATAGCTGTCTTAACGCTTTACCTGCATGAAACGCTGTATAGTAGAGGTTGTCTGATTATCCGCCTGGCCAATATTTGGCAATTTTTACATAATCTGCATTCACGCATGACACAGCCCCTCTACCGGCACCTGCAGGGCTAGCGGCAAATACCAGAATATTGCCTTGCTGGGAGAAATCATTAAGTTGTTAATTTTTATCTTATCAGTGTTATCGATTGTTAATTTGGGTTGCTATGAAATGTATTAAACTTAGAGAAAACTGGAGTACATAGCCTTTCATCCGTGAACACACCACAGCACAAAGTGTGAACACCACGAAATTCTCTGCATTTAACCCATTCACCAAGCGAAGCAGTGGGTGGCCAGGAAAACAGCACCCGGGGAGCAGAGTGTGGGGACGGTACCTTGCTCAGGGTACCTCAGAGGTGCCTCGTGGTCTTGGTAATTGAACCCACGAATATCTGATCGCAGGGCGACCAACCTAACCACTAGGCCACCAGCTGCCCCAATTCTATATATTATCACGTTATACTAAATTTGAGGTACAAACTACCGTACAGTTAGCTTACTGTTAACAATGTAGCTAACAGTTAACAAAGTAGCCTACAGTTATCTTACCGTTAACAAAGTAGCCTCCAGTTATCTTACACTTAACAAAATAGCCTCCAGTTATCTTACACTTAACAAAGTAGCCTCCAGTTATCTTACCGTTAACAAAGTAGCCTCCAGTTATCTTACCGTTAACAAAGTAGCCTACAGTTATCTTACCGTTAACAAAGTAGCCTACAGTTATCTTACCGTTAACAAAATAGCCTACAGTTATCTTACCGTTAACAAAATAGCCTACAGTTATCTTACTCTTAACAAAGTAGCCTCCAGTTATCTTACCATTAACAAAGTAGCCTCCAGTTATCTTACCGTTAACAAAGTAGCCTCCAGTTATCTTACCATTAACAAAGTAGCCTACAGTTATCTTACCATTAACAAAGCAGCCTCCAGTTATCTTACACTTAACAAAGTAGCCTCCAGTTATCTTACCGTTAACAAAGTAGCCTACAGTTATCTTACCGTTAACAAAGCAGCCTACAGTTATCTTACACTTAACAAAGTAACCTCCAGTTATCTTACCATTAACAAAGCAGCCTCCAGTTATCTTACACTTAACAAAGTAGCCTCCAGTTATCTTACCGTTA
>JBBPDB010000083.1:5088040-5100873 GCA_037974465.1 Brachypetersius altus
AAGTATTTAGTCAGCCACCAATTGTGCAAGTTCTCCCACTTAAAAAGATGAGAGAGGCTGTAATTTTCACCATAGGTTTACCTCAACTTCGAGAGACAAAATGAGAAAAAAAAAATCCAGAAAATCCCATTGTCTGATTTTTAAAGAATTTATTTGCAAATTATGGTGGTTTCCTGTTGCAGCACTGTGGTACATTACAGTATCGTTTCTTCTGTTGCAGTTTAAATACATTGTACTGTAATGTGTCTTAGATAATTGCACTGTGTATTACCTCTGTCTTGGTCACTGTCCCTGCCATGTAAATCAGCCACCCTGAAGAAAAGCTATTTTGGTCCATTTTGACTTTTATCTCTTTCTCTTGTATGTGGATAGGATAAGAACATTCTTCTTGACTCTTGACTACTGGAGTTCTTTCGCCTTCACACCATCACGTCTCTCTGCTGCTGTTAACATCAAGGTTTTTAAAGTCCCCCTGCTGTCAGGTTATCCTTGATGATTCATTCCTCATCTCTCTCTCTCTAACGCACACACCTTCTGAACGTTGCCTAAACAGTAATTGAGATGGCAACATCTCAAATACTGAGATAAACTCCCTGCCACTCCCTCCCCGCTCTTTGATTGGTAAAGAGATACTGCCTCCATGACAGCCAGCAAACCATACATCAAGCAGCCTGTCAGAGCCAACTCATCATTTACCATCAGCAAATCGGCCAGGCTTGTCCTATACTTCCTCTTTGGACTTTTAGGCCTTCTCTCTGCATCCTTTTAACATAAGCATCTCACATCTTTATTGAGTTTTTGATAGTTTTAGATGAAGCCACAACAAAAGGGAAACAAAGCAGTATAACAGATCCAGCTTTAGACCTGTGCTCTCTCCCATCTGCTTTATTTAATGGAACTCAAAAGCACAGGGGAACATCATACAGACGTGTGATCCACAGTAACGTTTTTCAATACTGGGTAAAGAATTGTGGTTCCAACTGGTCGGACCACTAGCATTTGTTAACCTTCAACCTTATCATTGAAAACAAAATCATTGATGATCTGTAAAGTGTGTGGGGAGTTGTAGGAGTTGAAGTTAGCTTTGGCCCATCCCTCGTTCAAGATTGAAGATACTTTATTTGTCACATACACAGTTATACAAGTACAACATGCAGTGAAATGTACCTGAACTTAAGGCTGTGCAAAATTTAGACAAACTAAGATTATTTAAATAAAAATAAAATAAGATTCAAATATTCTGTGTAACAAAAGAAATATATATAGAGAGAAACAAAAAACCACATGGGTGAGATAGATAAGAAGTGAAATGACCATATTTGGGCAAATGAGCATATTGTGCAAAATAGACATCTGAATGTAGACTGTACACATGCAATGGTATTTACATGCCAGATAAATTGCAGGGTGCCACATTTTGATGATTACGGCACATAAACAAAAGGGTATAGATATGGAGTATGGAATATACTACTAAGTTCAGAACTCACGATGTAAATGTACTGGTCCGTGATCCTTCAGGCACAAGGGCTTGCTGTTCTTCGGAACTGGGATGATGGTAGATCTCTTGAAGCAGGTTGTGACCCCAACATGAGTCAAAGACTCACTGAAGATGGTGGTAAAGACTCTGCTCAGCTGGTCGGCGTAGCTACACAGAAGGCACCCAGCGATGCCATCCGGTCTTGGGGCTTTCCTTGCTTTGACCCGCTCTGCGCACTTCAGTAAGAAAGACGCTATATTTTTTTAAATATGTAAAATTGAGGGAGGAGTCGGGCGTGACTGTGGGTTTGGCCATGTGCATACAAAGTCAAGTTGATTGGGATTTATAAAGAGCAAGTGCACGTATCGCGTTATGTTTTAATGTGAATTGTATGCACAACGTTATGCATGCGGCCCCTGGTGTGCAGTCTTTGTGGGCCCATCCCCTGCACATGATGCACAGCAGCCGTGCACAGCATGCACAGCAGCCACGTCTCTTTGGATTGACTATTTGAAAAAGGCTCGGCACACACCAAACAAACACTCCTTCATCTGAGGAAACCTGATTTTCTTCCTGTTTCCTTCTCTTTTTGGGGGACGTTTACTTTTTTGCTTTTTTAAAAGGGACTTTTTAATTCTCTTCTTAGTGGCCTTCTTTTACGCTTCAATACCTTCCTTGACAGGAGTGTCGATAAGGATGCAACTTTTCCATGTTTTCTTCTGCTTCCGGGGAGGAGCTTTTGGAAATGGTTTCAGCACTTCAGGCCTAAAACCAGTGTGTGCTGTGCTTGTACTTGGCTGGACTGGAATTGACAGGGATTGAGAGTGCTGTCTGTTTGATCTAACTCCTCTGCAGCTGGTTCCTCTGCAGCCAGACTGATGCTGGTACGACCAAAGCTGGTGGTCTCTATGGTTGTAATTGATAGAGAGGGGTGTCGTTTTAGGAATACACCAAACCAGTCTACACCGGCCAATTCTTTTTCAGCCCAATTGGATTGTATGAGCACATTGTTGGCCACTACAAATGTGTAAGCCAATTTACAAATAGGCATCAGGCCAAGATATCAGTCAGGATATAGTTTTCCAACTGATGTTCCTGTTCCTCTGTACTGTTCTTCTCATATCCTACTGACAGTGATGGCTAAGAGATAATGCCAATGAACTAAAAAAAAAAATGCTTTGCTATGTGATGTTAGACACACAGTAAAAAAATTAGTTTAGTATATGCTGCATTTGGTTACCTGTTTTTAAACTCTTTCTATTACATTCAAATGAAGTTGTGATGCTGTCCAAGTGCAGGTCAGAAAAAATTAACTAAATTGTAGCTCTGTCTTTATACTTTAAAATGGTAATAATGATCTTACTGTCAATCGCTTAACTGTGAAAAAACGTCATCCATTTCCCCTCATCAACACTGCACTGGACGCCTTCTCTAGTGCCAACTTCTTCACCAAGCTGGACCTACGGAGTGCCTACAATCTGGTCTGCATCAGGGAGGGTAACGAGTGGAGGACGGCCTTCCTAACCCCCCCCTGCCACTACGAGACCCTGGTAATGCCGTTCGGATTATGAAACTGTCCGGCGGCCTTCCAACACTTCATCAACAACGTCCTTCGTGACATGCTGCCAATTTGTATTGGCAATTCATCCAGTGCTTCAGTTTGACTGCAGCACCTCTCACTGCTCTCACCTAACCATCTCGTGGACCCTTCAGCCTCAACCCCAAAGCCACTTTACCACCACTCCAATTCTACTTCACCCAGATCCAACCAAGGCCTTCGTTGTTGAGGTGGACGCCTCTGATGTGGACGTAGGAGCCGTCCTCTCACAGCACAGTCCAGACCAGAAGCTACATCCCTGTTGCTTCTTCTCTAGAAAATTCAATCCCACAGAGCAGCATTATGGAGTAGAGAACCTGTTGACCATCAAGTGGGCTCTAGAGGAATGGCGTCACTGGCTCCAGGGCGGAAGTGACCCTTTGACTGTCTGGACCGATCACTGAATCTTTCTCCAGAGTGCCTTTTGATGGCCAGTGTGTCTAAAGACATGAGGGAATACATCCAGGCCTGCTCTGTCTGCGCCCGAGTCAAATCCACCAACCAACCCTCATTTGGTGAACTTCAACCCTTGCCAGTTCCCCGAAGTCTTTGGTCATGTATAGCCTTGGACTTTATCACTGGTCTACACGACTCATCTGGACATAACAACATGTGACACTACCACATATTTAGGATTCCCTTTTACATATACATGTATATATATAAATATATATCATTATACAGGGTCTCCATACCATTATATTCCATTTGTGCTTAAGCAGACACTAACCCTAAATTAAGAAGCATTAAAGTTACTACCCAGAGGTCAAATGCCAGAGTCACCTGTCAATCACCATCACCTGATTATCTGACATGGTGACGTGTCCCGTTTGAAGGATAAAAGGAGGGAAAAGGCAGATAGACGAGGAGAGAGTAGGAAAGAGAGAGAGAGAGAGCGAGCAGGGAGTCTATGTGGGACCTGTTGTTAAAACTGTGATTTTGAAAACCTTTGCAAAGGATATTATCCACGGAGAAAACTCACCGGAGCCACGGGACGCAGACCTCCAGCACCGTGTGGACACTCGGCCGGTGAGAAGTATTGTTTTTGTTTTTTGGACGTCCTTAGTTCACCTTTTTGGGGCCTCTGGTTTTTGTCGGAAGACTAAATTTTTTTGTGGATTATTTACTTTTTGTTTTTGCTGGATTATTTTTGTTGGAGCACTGAGGTTTTCCTTTTCTTTTTCTTTTTCCTTTTCTGTTTTTTTGGACTGAGAGACATTCTTTGTGAACTAGTGAAAAAAGGGGGGTAAAGGTTTTTTTTTCTGAAACAAATATAAATATAAAAACGAAACTGATCACCGTTTGCTGTCTGTTTTCTCACTGATAATTTAAAGAAATCATTCACTATTGACCTATCAATCTGTTCTCGTTTTAATGGTAATAATCCTAATCCGATTGTTACAAACATCCTCACCATCATCGACTGTTTCTCCAAAGCTGTGCACCTGGTGGTGCTGACCAGACTCCCTAAGGCTAAGACCACAGCTGAACTTGTACTCAAGCACGTGGTCCAACTGCATGGGTTCCCCAAGGACATCGTCTCAGACAGAGGGCCCGAGTTCATGGCCTAGTTCTGGCGTGCCTTCTGCCATCTAGTCAACATCACCGCCAGTCTGAGTGGACCAACCAACAATTGGAGTGCTTCCTCCGATGCTTCGTGGCTGACCGTCAGAGCTCCTGGGCCCATAACCTTCCATAACCTCCTCACATCCTCTGCCACCGGCCTCTTTGAGGTATGCTACGGTTTCCAGCCTCAGGTGTTCAAACACCAAGAGCTGGAGCGTCGGCCCAACTTTGCGTCGGCCCCACAATTGTTCCGCAGGTGCTGGCGGCTCTGGAACCAAGCTTGTCACTCCATCCAACAAGCCAACCACAGCTACACTCAGCAACATCGTTGCTGGCACCCTCCGTGATGACTGTTCCATGTCGGTGATGGGGTCTACCTCTCTACCAGAAGCATCAACCTCCACGAAGAAAGCAGGAAGCTCACTCCCCACTTCACTGGCCCCTTCAAGATCCCTCACCGTTTAAACCCTGTCACCTTCCAGCTCCAGCTGCCTGATTCCCTCCAGTCCAGGCCCGTATTTCATCATTCTAAATTAAAACCTGTGTTTTTCTCTCCTCTGTCTCCTCAGGCTCCTGCTCCTCCTCTGCCTCGCATCATTGATGGTGGTCCTGCTTACACTGTTCGGCGGATCCTTGATTCGTGATGCCGGGGCCGTGGCTACGAACCAGAGGAACTGTTTTGGGTCCCCGGACGGTTTATCCTAGACGACACCCTCAGCCAGGACTACCGTCATCAAGTATCCTCCCAGCCTTGGCTGTCTGGTGCCGGTCCTGGAGCGGGGGGTACTATCACATGCACCAGGTCACGTGACGTTATCAGGCACTGGAATTGACAGTGTTTGGGCTTTTCACCACGCTACAACTGGGCTACACTTCTCAGTCATCTTTTGTCTGCCTCTGTGACACTACTCGTGTGAAGATCAAGAAGTCATGGGATCGAATCCTACCTTCAGCACACCACCACTGTGTTCCTGAGCAAGACCATTAACCCTGAGTTGCTCCAGGGAGGCTAGCCCCTGTAGTTAGGGAATGGACGTCGCTTTGAATGAAAGCGTCCTATAAATGCTGTAAATATAATATAAATGGCTTTGCTGCTCATTCCACACCTCTGTGGACTTGTCACTTGTATCCTTAAGTAATATTATTGCTTTCTTTGTGTGGTCTTTTTCTTTTGTGTTTTATTAATGTAGATAAACTCAGAAGGTGCACCTGAACCACTGCTATTTTAGCTATTTTTTCTAACAGGGACCATCCAAAGGCCACATTTTCTAGTTTTATAACAATTTTGAGAACATGTTGTCCTCACAAAGTAATAAATACATCACCAGACACAATCACACACATACACACACACACACACACAAAAGACACATCACTCTACTTAAAGACAGTTCTGACAGATTTCTTAAGTGTCTGTCACCGTTTACAGTCCAATTTCAGGCTCTTGCAAGTGTCACTGAGCGTTTCAGCAACTGCAATAAGCAATTACCAAGTGCACACACTTTGCACACATACACATGCTTAAACCACAACACCCTTTTCTTATTCTTTTCCGTCTTTGGAGATGTGTGTGTGTTTAAGTAGTTTGTTTTACCACACGCCTTAAACTACAAAATACACATGCACATACATGCTCACTGATTTTTATCTCCTTGCCACACACTCCTGACAGCACCGAAACCCGACTCATTTAGCTGAGTAATACTTTGAACATTCTTTGGGCAGAATTTTGCTGTTACCTGCTGCATGTAAGTGCTGTTGTTCCTTTGGAAGATGAGAGAAAAGAAGCACTAGTCAACTAATTAAACTTTAACAGGTAAGTCTTCGCATATCTTCTTAATAGAGCCGATCCATTGGGACACTGCTCATCTGGACTAAATAAAAACTTAGACCAATTTATTTTGTGTTCCACATTGGGGTCAAATATGTTAAACTCTGCTAATTTTAGTGCACATTTAATGTGTTTCAGCTCTGTTCAGTCCGCTCCATTCTCACAGATGTTTGAGTACGTTTATTAGAGTAATCAACCTTTTTTCAGTTCCACTTTGGTCCTTCAGCTTGTGTTTCATGATTATTTTTAATGAATTCATTTCTGTTTGGTCAACCTTTCACTTTGGAGTTTTAACATTTTATTTTAGACTTACTGTTTTGAAAGTGTTAGACTACTGTTTAAAATTTCAGATAATTTGTAGAAAGTTAGAACAAAGAAACTGTTGCAATTTGTGTTAACTAAAGGCATTATTTTATTTTAGACTTGCTGCCTTAAAAGTTTTAGACTACTGTTTAAAATTTCAGAAAACTAAAGGAAACCTACATAGTGGCTCCTTTAAACTGCAAAAATGATAGTGTAAAACATGAAGAATAATAATCAGGAGGGTTTCTAGGCATAGCCAACCTGAACACTTGCTTAGGTGGTCTTTGAAAAAACTTTTCTAGACAGTATGAATGGCCAGGAACACTGATAATAATTTAACATTGACACTAAATAGATGAGGTCTAGTTAAGCACTTAGTTTATCAGGTTTCTGTAACAAAAGTTGTATTAATGAAAGCCATGCAGCCATCAATTTCTTATATAAAGTTATTTAAAAAACAACAACAGTCTAAATGACAGAATAGCAGTCACACAATTTCAAACTTGCCAACAGGAGAGTGCAGTCAGACTTTCAGCTTCAATTTAAGGGTATTTAATTTGAGCAGATAATATTGCCCAGAACACCTCAGAGTTCATCCTGCTGCTTTTGTCAGCAGTCACATCATCAATAAATGCAAGGGAACATGTTAAATTGGCAGCCATATATGCCTACGCCATGGCACTGCCACCACCATACTTCACTGATGAGGTGGTATGTTTTGGATCATGAGCAGTTCCTTTCCTTCTCATACTCTTCTTTTCCCATTACTCTGATACACTCTGGTGACCTTTGTCTCATCTGTCCATAGAGTTTGGTGTTGTTTTAAGGCTCACCAGTGGTTTACATTTTGTGGTAAACCCTCTGTATTCACTCTGCTGAAGTCTTCTCTTGATTGTTGACTTTGACACACATACACCTTCCTCCTGGAGAGTGTTGTTGATCTGGCCAACTGTTACGAAGAGTTTTTTCTTCAACAGGGGGAAATTTCTTTGGTTATCCACCACATTCACCGGCTTTTTTGGTGTTGCTGAGCTCACCGGTGCATTCTTTCTTTTTAAGAATGTTCCAACAGCAACATATTTCACATGGAAATTGCACACTTGAAATGAACTCTATACCTTTTATCTGCTAATAGGGAATAACACACACCTGGCCAAGGAACAGCTGAGCAGCCAGTTGTCCCATTACTTTTGGTCTCTCAAAAAGTGGGAGGCACATTTACAAACTGTTGTAATTCCTACACCGTTCACTTGATCTGTATGTAAATACCTCCAAATTAAAGCTGAAAGTCTGCAGTTAAAGCACATTTTGTTTGTTTCATTTCAAATGTCAAATCCATTGTGGTGGTGCATAGAGCCAAAAAGATTAGAATTGTGTTGATGTCCCAATATTTATGGACCTGACTGTATGTATACAGTACACACGGTTCAGTATGAAGCCATGAGTCAGGAGGCTGGTGTACCATATTGACTGTCTGGATTTGCTGTGTTGTTCAGGTGCGTTTTCAGAGGTGGTCGAGGGTGATACTGCTAACAGAGCCGTCTCTGCTGCAGCGGCCTGTGGAGCCTAAGCACATAACTCTGCCCTGACAGCATAGCAATCCATCAGAAAGAGAGAGAGAGAGAAAGAGAGCAAGAGAGAGAGAGGTTAAGCGAAAGAGGTTAGACAGAGGAAGGGAGCAAACAGAGACAGCGGATGGTGGGGGTGTAGAGAGGGAGGGAGGGAGGGAGGGAGGGAGAGATAGGGATCGATCGGCTCTGGTAATTACACGCCGATTTATGACTGAGAGGTGCAGTAGATCGCCTTTAATTTCACACCGTAACTCAAGTTATTCCTTCTTTCTTCCCTCCATGACTGAGCAAGGTCAGTGTGTGTGTTTGTGTGCATACGGATGTGTGTATGGGGGAGTTGATCATTTACACACTGCCGGCTTCTGCTGAGTAGCTTCCCTGTCACTGAGATATGATCATTCTGGACACGTTTTCCCTTCTCTCTCTCTCTCTCTCTCCTCCCTCCCTCTTTCTCTGCCTCTCCCTCTTCCTCTCTCTCTCTCTCTAGACATTGGAGTTAAACCACTTTAATTTTAGCTGTTGCTCCTTGCTGACTGTAGTAATCTTAAAGCAGTTGGAGGGACAGTAATTGGCTGTATGAGATTTGATAACACATTTTTTTAAGCTCCTGCTACAGCTAAACCTTGTTTCTCCACAAATAAAGTTAAAACCACAGTCTTATTTTTGGGCCAGAGTCCCACTTACTAGTTTCCATTTACTTAAAACAAGGGTGAACAGTGTTGCTGTACAAAGTAACACTCACACCAACAACGCCAGCAATTTTATCAGCAACATTGAACACCTCATTGTATTTTAAAGGAATAGTTCTGCACCCATTTAACACATCTAATATGCTAAAGTGTCAGTATTCTGCATTTTTCTAGCCTTTTATATCCCCATGTGACATCTGTGCACCTTTATGTACAAAAACAAAGTCCATAATTTGTGTTTTTGTCACTATGCCTTTAAGACTGATATGTAAATGACCTCTGTTTTGATTGGTCTCCCAGTATTTTGCTTCAATAAATGTTGCCTGAACTTTATCGTGGATGGACAGTTGTGAAGTACTGTAGGCTGAAATATGTAAAAACGGATTTGTGACATCACAAACACAACTTTGCAGCTAAATTGGTCTATATAGATTGGGGAATAAATTGTGTTAGAAAATGTTTTAAATAGAAAAAAAATAACATTGTATATGTATAACAATCAACCATATATGTTAAAAAAAGACACCCTTTAAATAATAGACTCGTCTCTGCATTTTCTGACAATGTCTGACACGTTGTTATCTACAGGGGCGGGGAAATGGTCAGCTTTTACTTGGAGAGTGGGTGGGAAATACAGCCATGAAATATATCTTAATCAATATGTGAAACAAGTGCATTTCCTGCAGCCAAAATTATACTATTATTTTACATCAGGGTCTCTGCACTCTGCTAAACCTGAAAGGCCACAATGCTCTCCAACAATCAGTCCATCACAGGGATATATGATGGAATCTTCACTGTCAACCTGCAGAAGTTAGCACAAAACAAAATAATGAAGGCAACCAATTTCTTTACTGTTTTTAAGATCATAAAATCAAAAGCAGACACTTTCATCCAAAGCAACTTCCGTTCCCTAACTACAGGGGACAGTCTCTCTCGAGCAACTTGGCCTTAAGGGTCTTGTTTAAGAACCCAGCGGTGGTGCTGAAGGTAGGATTCAAACCCATGACCTCTTTGTACAGAGACAGGTCCTACCCGCTAGGCCACTGCCACCCTATTTATTTATAAATAGTAAATAAAATGGCTATATTTGTGTGGCTACATTGTGACCCCTGGTTCCATTCACCACCACTGTATAGAAATTTCTGTTCCTCTACAATGAACCAATGAATTTTCATGGGAAAACAGTACGTTTTCATTGGAAACATGGCAAGCTGGCAGGCGTCCATCCTAGGCTAAAGGCTAATGCTAGCTGTGCCATCCATCCATCCTGCTCACCAATGTTTACTCCATTGGGAATAAACTGGATTACATTCAACTCCAGTGAACTACCCAGCATGAGTTCAGAGACTGATGCTTTTGTTTTCATGGATGCATGGTTCAGCGACAGCTACCCAGGTTAGCAACATGAAAGTGACAATTCAGGCAAAAATGAACACACCACAGCGTGAATTTCTTCCTCTGCATTTAACCCATTCACCAAGTAAAGCAGTGGGCAGCCAGGAACACAGTGCCTGGGGAGCAGTGTGTGGGGACGGTACCTTGCTCAGGGTACCTCAGGGGTGCCTAGCGGTCTTGGGAATTAAACCAAAGACTTCCTGATCACAGGGCAAATGCCCTAACCACTAGGCTACCAGCTGCCCATGTTACTGTTCTGCCGTGCTGAAATTCTTGCTGTAGAGACCTGTGCAGTCACAACTCTGACTGGTGTGTGAACATGGTGCTGGTCTATAGTTATTGCTAACTGCTCCTGGAGTTTGTGGCTTTTCACGTTCTGCAGGCAAATCACAAGTAATTTCTTTCTAAATTACTTCAGCATGTGGACTGTTCATCAGATGTGCCAAGTCTGCTCTGAAGTAGATGAAGATATGGCCCCCTAGCAACTTCAGCAAGTGCAACGATGACATTACTATCTCCACGAACATTGCCACACAGCCCAGCCTAAAACTGTGGTTGAATACAGGGGCATACACTGCTGAGAACTCGAGACACCGCCTTTAGATCAGGTGATAAGGGTGCCCTGAGAACAAGAAGAACCAACCTGGGCCATCAGAGCCATCAGAGCAGCAAAATACACACATGCTGCAAAAAATCCACAGTCACCTCCAGAATACTGGGATGGTTATCTGCCTGTGACTCTGAGGCCTCCCTCTCAGATGCACTGACTCACTTTTATGAATGGTTTGAAGCACAAAATGACATGGCAGCGAAGAAGACCATCCCCCAACACCCAGGTGCTCTGTCTGATATGGGCTGATGTGAAGAAAACTCTGCTTAGATTCAATGAGAGGCTTGTCCTGAGGCACAACTGCCTCTTTGCAGGGAACTACTGGGAGACCTCAGTCAGACTGGATCGGGAGCAACATCTCCAGTCCCACCACGCTGAGCACAGGGGTGCCCTGGAGCTGTGTGCTCAGCACTCAATTTATTATATTCTCTGTCCTGGTGCTGCTGCTATTTGCACAGTAATAATGTATTGCTGCCTACCTCTATTCTGCATGTCTGTGCACCTAACAACTTCACTACTTGAATACAGTATTTGTCACAATATTGTACTCAACCAAAGACGGCTGCACTAAATGATTTGTAATCCTGTTGCTCTTGTGTTTCTCTTTGCACTCTGATCCAGCAACTCAGTGGCCTGTTACACTGTACACATACTGGCCACTTTATTAGTAACCTCTAACTTGCAGCTGCATGTTGTGTGTGGTTGCTGTATTTGCCATAGTTATGCTCTTCTCTTTAGGTTAGAGCCATTCTTGTATGGATATTTTGGTGATTATCCACTTCCACAATTGCATTAACATGTGGCACCTGGTGGCCTGGTGGTTATGGAGTTGCCTCCTGCAATCAGAAGGTTGTGGGTTCAAATCCAGTGGCCCCACTGAGGGACCCTTGAGAAAGGTTCTGTCCCAAGACATTAACAAGCATAACAACATGCTATAACCTCTTCTACAAAATGAGATAAAAACATCTATGGTATGTAACACGTTTTTTTAAGATAAGGTTGTTATACAGTGTGTAGTGGTGATCCATGGATTTACCTATAATGCACCACCCAGACAATTTGGTGGGTGTGGACAGGGCAGGACAGAAAATGATAAAGTAGTGTTGTGACTAACACCACGTTATCATTTATGGACTGCAGTCCATCTGTGCCTCTGCAGGATTTAGATTTAAATGTTTTGGCAACTGAAGGTCACATCAGTTAAGTTAGAATTGAGTGAGAAAGACAGAAAGATATTGAGCGAGAGGGAGAGACATGGAGCTAGTACTAAAGTAGTTGTGTGTTTAGACAGTTGCACACCTACGCTTCACAGGCACAGGCGAGGGAGGGATGTGGTTGACCACACGCATAACCGAGGTGACGATTCGTCATAGCACATGCACACAGCTAAAACACTATTAACAAAGTGCTTCAAACACGCCCACACAAACACACACATACACACTCACGCGCTTCCTCCAACTTGTTTACAATTAAAACCACAACAGTCTCTTCCCACATATGTACATGTAGGTATATATATCTATATATAAAGTCTTATGCAAAATAAATAACAGATTTTGGTGATTTTGTAATTGAAAAGATGTTAACACAATCTCTCAATTGTGTTTGAAAAAAACACAATATTTTCAGCAAACATTGAAATTTTAGTGAAAGTCACCATTCGGTCATACGTGAACACACCATTGCACACAGTGTGAACAGCACGAACTTCAACCTCTGCATTTAACCCATTCACCAAATGAAGCAGGGGGCAGCCATGAACACGGCGCCCGGGGAGCAGTGTGT
>JBBPDB010000083.1:5114321-5129500 GCA_037974465.1 Brachypetersius altus
ACACACACACACACACACACACACACACACACACACACACACACACACACACACACACACACACAAACACACACAAATGCATACTGTCAAAAGTTTTATGAATTATTTTTCCACATCATTTGAGCACAGCAGCTGCCATTTACACTGTATGAACTTTTCATGCTGAAGAGACTGGGACCTAGTGGGTACGATACTCGCATCTAGACCAAGAAATCATGGGTTCGAATCCTACCTTCTGCATACTACCACTGGGTCGTTAGCAAGACCCTTAACCCCAAGTTACCCCTGTAGTTTGGGTGCAGAAGTTGCTTTGTATAAAAAAATTATTTTTAACACTAACCTACAATAAAAGTGCACTTTTCTTTTTTCTTTTACCAATTTAGAAATACAAAGACAGCAACACACGCAACACATCCACTCCATCGCATTCCCCCATAGCAACACACTCCCCTGTAGTCTTCTCAAAGCCAGAGAGGAAGACATGCTTTTCATAACTACTATTTCTATCACACTCTGAACTTTCAAACAGCTGTGAGTGATTTCCTGCTGTGAGAGGCTTATAAATACTGGCCTAAACAGGTCTCATCTGCAGTGCCCTGTCTTGCTCTCTGATCTCGCCTGTCTCTCTGACCCAGACAGAGGAAGGAACCACCACGAGGAAGTCAACAATGCAGTCACACACGTCTCCGCATAAACCCGAAACCCACGGTCATTATCAGAACGATGCCATCCGCCACATAATTAGAACACCCATATCCAGGACATCACTGGCACACCACATTCATTTGAAAAATTAACACACAGAAGCACATTAATCACAGACTAACAATAACAGTGTGCTTATGTGGAGAAAACATTTGAATAGAACAGCTGTTATCAGATGGTCAGCATTAGCCAAATTAATCCTTTAATAACTTAATATTTTTTATATTTCTGCCCTGGAATTTACTCTGCACCTTTTAAATAAGATTTTTTTGGTCCTGTGTACACTTGCCATTAATATCCTGTCCTTTATCATGGTGATCATATCATGATCCAGTCCAGCACATTTACACTTGCCCTTTTCAAATGCAGCCTCTGCATCCAGATATTGCTCAGATCTCATTTCTCCATCCAGTATTTACATTTCTAAGTCATGCTGGCTTAGGATCAGAGTAGAGTAGGGTCAGCCTACGCTGACTAAGCTATGCTTAATACTTAAAGGGGACCTATTATGCAAAACTCTATACACTATAGTTATAACAGGTCTATGGGCTACAAAACATGTTCATGAAGTTATTTTCACAAAATCACTCTCACATAAAAAGATATCACCAGCTTTATTCTTCACAATTGTGGTTCCTTTCAAAACGTCCCGTTTGGACGGATGGCCTAGTGTGCCGTCCCAATAGGCCAATTTGCATAGAATTTACGTAGAACCACCCCTTATCTGCTCGTCACCCCTTTCAGCGGCCATCTTGGGCGTTTGCAGCTCCCAAATATAAAAACTAAAAAAGAATTGATTTTGTTTTTGCGGTTGGAATCTTTAGTATCGTGACGAGCCTCTTACGTAGTTTCTGTCTATTAGTTGAATGAAGATAAAACATGGTGTACTAAATATTCCATGTACTGTACTTTGTACACACACATTTGAAAATTAAAACAAAAGGATCACTTATCATGGATTAAAAGTACTAAAAGATGTGTACTTACTTTCACTTAGGAAAGGGGTTCAGGGGTTCTAATATCTGTTTTAGTTATACGGTTCTATGTCAAAATCTGGCAGCAACTGTTGTTTTTCTATGATATGACAAAAAAATTACATACATTTTCCTGACCTACTTTTTAGGGATGCATCGAAAATTCGGCTGAAAATGTCAAAAAAAATAAAATGCATTTTTAATTTGGCTGAAATATTTTTTTCACGACCAAAATAGTGATGATGCAATCAACAAGCGCAACCTGCACGCGCTAGATTGGATTAGAGTCAGCATGTCTGTCATGTGGACGCATTTTGACATACCTAAGAAAAACACTTGTAAATACGTTCGTAAAGCATGCAATGCTGACATTTCTAGAGGGGGTGCATCCACAAAGACTTTCTCAACGCCGGGATTAATTTATCATATCAAATCAAAACATCGCGATCGCCATGGCACAGAAGAGGCAAGACCCTTTGAGCACACCCACTCTGTCTGTGGCAGATGTTTTCCAGTGATTACAGTTAATATATGGGCTATATAGAGTGTTATTATATCTTTCAACAGTTTTTAAAGCACTTATTCTGAATGCACTTCCTTTAGAATATTAAAATGCATTTGAATTAACTAGTTTTATGAGAGAAGATATTTAATTCTAATGTTTCAGCTCTCTTGCTTTTACGCTATTCTTGAGTGGGGCCAAGTAATATATTTCATTTCAAATTTTATTTTATATTGTGCATTGATTGAACGCTAAATAAAGTCATAACGTCATAACGGGACAATGACAAAAAATCGGTATAATAATTTCTTTCTGTGTTTCAGTTTTAGTTTTGGCCAAGTGTTTCCTCATTTTCGGGTTTTTGGTTTTGACCAAAAAAAAAATCCTTTTGGTGCATCCCTACTCCATTTAGTACTGTCGTTATTACTGTTTCGTGTTTGTGCATCATGCTTCATTCAAAAGCAATAAGTGAATTTAGAATAGGTTGTGTTTCTGGGTTAATGTGCATGTGTGAACTGTTCTTGTGACTTTGCACATCTTTAGCAAGTTGCAGTGAGATTACTGGGTTGGTATCGATTCTTGGTGTCTCGTGGCGGTTTTGAGATAGTTTTTTAGTGAGGAGTCTCACTTTCTAACCAGCTATCCAATGCAAGAATTCCTCTGATCATTGAGAGCTCCAGAGCCATTTGCACACTACAACAATTGATTTATAGGATAGTAGATTTAGTAGATTTATATGTGAATGTTGACTGCTGTGTATACAAATATTTTCACTTTTGGCCCAATAGCAGCCCCCTGACACACTGCATTTTGGAATTGTGTATAGTAGCACAGAAACCTGCAAATCTGTACTTGAATTATTCAAGTATCACTCACTCTCACACACACACACACACAAACACACATACACACACACACACACACACACACATACAGCATAAGGGATAATACGCCAGATATCTGTTACATCAGATATTGAAACTGTAATTAACAGTATATTAACCCTCACCCTCACTTTTGTAATTAGTGCAAATGGCTACTGAAGTTGTGTGATATCCAACATATTCATTTAGTGTCTGTTTTGTAATCCCATGTTTATTTTTCCTGTAGTATGTGAAGGGGACTTACATATTTAACACTGTTATAGTAATGACAGACAGTGTGAAATTGGCTTGGGCTTTGTTACCCCAATCCAGCACAATTGGAAACTGGCCTAGGATTCACAGAATGTCACTGTAAAGTGTCTATTATTAAAATGAATACATGGCAAAAATTTGTATTAATTTTGCCCATATTGTTTATGTCTCTACCCCATCTTCACAAGAATATATGTGATAAAATATATCAAGTACAATTTCAGTGATATTGCATCAAACTGCAAAACTGTTGTGACATCCCTCTGACATACTTAGATTTCTTAAATGTCTCCTTGCTACCGCTTGTGTGTGTGCTATGAGTGAGGGTTTGTGTGTGTTTCCCTGAATTGGAGTGGGTGTTTGATTTGGCCTGGGTGAGGATAAAGAGGCCATTTTGAGTAACAAGAGTGGTTAAATGGTGTTCAGTCACTCTTTCAAGCACTCTTTCATTCTCTCGTTTCCCACGTTTAACCCCTCACGAGCCTCTTCTGCAGAATGAAAGGTCGCCCTTCTCCATTGTGTAATGACTTCATGACTTACGGAGCTCAGCGTTCGATGTGTTGTGTGTGTGATTTAGAGAATAGTTTGCAGAGATTTCACGTAGGTTTTAAATCAACTTCTTTTTCATTCATCCATACAATAAGGTTGTACATCATATCACTCATTATTTGTATCACAATACTGGTCTTGGATGTACTGATACTACAAGACTTTTGGGTGCACATGAGCCCTTTAACCAAGGATTTATATTCAAGCATGCCATAGACTGTTCATCACTAAATCAAACAGGCCTCTTCATACTGAAACATAAATGATATACCCAAAAAAGCATAATGAGACATACTTCACCACAGTAACATTTTAACACCCAGTGCACCAATATAGCTGCAACATTTGTCCAGGAGTTTGTTGATATTTGAGTATTGACCAGTCAGGAACCGGTTCCAATTTAGTACTGGTTCTTGATACCCGTCCCTAATTAACAATTCAGTTGTCCTTTTTTCTTCCGTTTTCTTTTACAGCACAAGTGCAAAGTGGCTGTGCAAAGTCAGGACTGGATCTTTTTACTTTGTAATAACTGTAGTCAACTTAAATAATATACACTATACATGATGCAAACTATACATGATGCATGATGCAAAAATGCAGTGAATTGACTACAGAATAATAAAGTTCCTGGCAAACATCATCAGGTAGGCCAAACAAATATGATCAGAAAGCAAAATTTAAAAATCATAGGTCAGAAACTTACCATTCTATATGAATAAATGCACAAACACAGTCTACACCAAGCTCTTGGTCTCTCTTTAGGAGCAAGGAGTGTTTGCTGCAAGATTGCTCTCTAGATGTTAAGCGAATTGCTAAAAGTTTTATGGGAGTCACTCATGTAACACTAGGATGAAAACAAGAAGAAGTGAAAGTGACCATTCTGTCATACGTGAACACACCACAGCACACAGTGTGAAGAGCACGAAAGTGCGGTCATTTAAAATGAATATACTTTGATATACATCTTATGATATTTGAACTTAACCCATCAGTGTTGTATCCTGGCTTCGCTGAGTGTTTCGGGTCTTACAACAGACACCCTCTGCCAAGTGACCCTACACGGGTCATAACAGTAGTCAGTGTAAGTTACTGAACCTGTCAAAAAGACAAACCTTTACATTGGCTTACTCTGACAGGCACCCCCCCTCAGCAGTACCCCCTGGGCCTACTCAACACAACTAGCCTAGAGTTAGTATTTTGCTGTAAAGTTTAGCTTTGCGATATAAATAAATGTATATTCAAATGTTCATATTCATGCAGTTGGTACGTCTGTAAAAATGCAACATTATTTTGCATCAAATTATTGAAACATATGCCGTCATATGCTCAGGAGGCATTTTGTCTTTCAACAAATGTATACAAAAACATGTTTAATATTTATCTTTACACGAATAATTGTTTATAGCAAATGTGAGCATTGAAAATTGAATCGGTATCGGTGCTAAGCTGTGCTAAGGCTTAATTTCAGGTTGAATAAACCAGCTTGGCATTACTTACTATGTCCTTCACTGTCAGGCAGAATTATCTGGGACTTCCTTTGTTCCTCTGCAGTCTTACAATACACACGTGCACAGTGCGTTATTTTGTGTTAATTATTTTCCATAAGCTGGACATGGTCCTAGTATTACTTCTGCCCAGGCTGTCTTTTGCGTGGGGGGAGCCATTAATTGCTGGTGCGTGTGGTTCCTAATAGTGATGTTGGGAATGAAAAGGTTACGGAATTCATTACGCTTTCCCCCCAGATGTCGTTAACTTATGTGCAGTGTCACACTCTGCCTCTGATTGGCCAGGGCTAATTTAGAGCGAATGAGGTGGCTGTGCATGTGCATGTGTGTGTGTGTGTGTGTGTGTGTGTGTGTGAGAAAGAGAGAGAGAGTGTTGGGAGGAAGTGATGAAGGGGAGGGGGGCTGGTATTCAGGGAGAGAATTAGTGCAAGTCGTTCTGGAGCTCGGCTGGAAATGTCATCGGAAAATTCCCGGAGGATTGTGGGGAGAGAAGAGAGAGAGAGCTTTGATCTGTCAGCCATTGTTTTTAGATTTGCTTAGAGAGAGCGACCTGTATCTGCTACTGTGAGGCATCCACTGCGCACTGTGTGTGTGTGTGTGTGTGAGCACTCTTGTGTTGAGCCCCATTACTAAGCCACTGGAATGAAATGAAAGGTAACAGTTAATCAATGGCGAGCCAATCAATGGGGTGGGAACTGAGCGAGTGAGTGAAAGAGTGCATAGATAGAGAGGGAAGAGAGAGATGGTAAAAGAAGAAAAGAGTTTAGAGAGTGTACAGAGAGATTGACAAAAAAATATGAGTGTGAGAGTGGAAAGATGAAAAAAGTGATAAATAGAGAGAAAGAAAGGGATAAACAGGGAAAAGAAAAAGATCAGATGAAAATGACAAAGGAAGTGGGGAGTGAGAAGAGTGGATGGAGAGCAAAATGGTATGGAGAGGGAGAAAAGAAGAAAAAGGGAAAGAGTGAAGGTAAAAGAGAAAGATTAAGAGGAACAGAATGGGGCTTAGAAAGAGCCAGAGAGGAGAAAAAGATTAAGACTGAGACAGAAAAAGAGAATGAAAAGAGAAAAAAAATTACATTAAATGTAATTAGTGCTGCACTGAAATGAATTTTCTATCCAAAACCGAAAAGCTGAAAATGAGGAAACATTTGGCCGAAAACCGAAACACCGAAATAAATGATTATACCAATATTGCCGTTATGACTGGGACTGTGTGTAATTACCTCACTAAAGCCAAGCATTGCAATTGCATAAATTAATATACATGGGTAAAAGAATAAATCTGTTACAAAACTATGAAAATATTAATTTAACATTCAAATAAAATAAAAAAAATAAAATTTGAAATAAAATATTTTACTTGGCCCCCACTCATGAATTGCCTAAAAGCAAGAAATATTATACAATTAATATCTTCTCTCCTAAAACAAGTGAATTCAATATTCTGAATGAGAATGCATTCAGAACAAGTGCTTTAAAAATTGTTGGCCTAAAACAAAATAGCTTAATTTGAGTAACTTCAAACTCAATCTCTAAGTACCACCACACAGGAAAGGAAATCCTGCCGGTCCATGGAGCCTCAATTCTGCACCAATCAAAATTCATTCATAGCAGGTCTCCTGTCGGCGCTTTTGCGTGCCCTTCGACTTCACATCCTGCCCCAGTACGACACCCATTCACCAGTCCAGAGAGGAGTGATCTGCCCCTGTTCCACAGATCTGAGCAAGATGCTTTTTCTCACTCCACAACCACAACTCAGAAACTTGCCCCGAGTGGCTCTTTAACCTTAATTTAGGTTAAAAGTCACATTCAGCACCATTTGGCACTGTTCAAAAGTGAAGTTAAAAGAAAATATATCTATATATGCATGTGCGACCGGAGGATTTGAATTTGGGTGCGTAACAATTCATTAATGTAGGTACTCGTTAGAGTACTACAGCAAAAAAAAAAAGTCATCCCCTGGGCATAGCCCTTATATTGACCGTAATCACTGGAAAACTCAAAGGGTCTTTCCTCTTTTGTGCTTCATACTCTGCATGTCGATCGGGATGTTTTGATTTTATATGATAAATTAATCCCAACGTTAAGAAAGTATTTGTGGATGGACCCCCTCTTAAAATTTCGGCATGCTTTACAAACAGCTTTCTGTGTGTTTTTCTCAGATATATCGAAATGCGCCCACGCGGCAGACATTAATCCAGTCCGGCGTGTGCAGGTTACAGTTGTTGATTGCATCATCACGAATCGTCTGAAACCGAAAATGCATTTTTTGCTATTTTTGGACAAATATTCGGTGCATCCCTCCATGTAATTGGGTTGACAATATTTTTACTCTAGTACTCTAATAAGTACCTCCATTAATGAATTGGTATGCATCAAAATTTCATTTTATATAAACCTGCTGGGTTACCAAGAGCACGCACGAATAGTGAAAAAAATGCAAATTTGTGATGAAGCCTAAATAAGCCCCCAAATATAATTTAATTTTATATTTACATCACCCTTTGCTAGAGTGTAAAATATCAATGTTACTCCTGTATAGACTGTACTGCAATTCATAAATTCTTTGGTAGGCGTTGTTTTCTTCGGTATATATTTTTTTAATAATAAATAATTTTCTTAAGAGATTAGCAGTGAAATACATTAACAATTATATATATTTTAAAGTACGCTTTTGTGCCGTGAAGACTGAAAACTGCAGCTCATTTTACTGTTTATCCAATGCACGCGTACTTGTGTATCACTTATGTCAACCCCTGTGTATAGTGTTATTTCAACCTGTTGTTACACATCTAGCATTGTATGTTTCTGTATTCTGTGGCAGAATGGTGCGTGTGTGTGTGCCTGGGTGTGTGCATGTAAGTCTCAGTGCTAGGTGTTGTAGATTAGAATGTCACTCTTGCTGACTGGTTGCCATATCTTCCACCTGGGTGGAGGAGCAGGGGGACTCCAGTGATAAATGAGTCAACATACACACACACACTGTGATGGGATTCACCATGTGTCTGAGTGTGTGTGTGTGTGTGTGTGTGTGTGTGCATATAGGTGTTTCGATGAGGGACTGTATTTCCCAGAGCAGAAATCTGACTAAAACTGCAGCAGGAGCACCTTCACATTATGTGTGTAGAAGGTGTTGGTGTGTAGTTTTGGCTGTAATTGTTGGAGAGTGATAAAGGGATAATTTTGCCAAAAAATCTAATTTGCACAGATTCTGTTATTCATGGAAATTGTCAAAAGCAAAGGTATAGCATCTATTACACAAGCTAAAGGAATAGCTATTAGTTAAGCTAAAGGAATAGTGGGTCAGTTTGAAATGAGCTGATCGTGTATTTTTGTGGACCCATGCCGAACATAATTTAAGGCACAAATAGCAAATTGCAGAGTTCTGGCTAGCTAGAGCAAACTGGAGTAAGTCAGAATTACCAAGGGCTTATCCACTATTGGTGGTGAGTTTTCTGGGCTTTGTGCAGCTGCGTATGTGTATGTGGGTCTATTTGTGTGTATGTGTATTTGTAATTCTAGGCTGAGGTTCAAGGCAGCTGTATTCATATAGATGAGGATTAAAGGCAAAGCTACCATGAGTTTCCACTGCATAGAACACACCATACACCCACCGCTCCAACCATACACACATATATGCATACACACACACACACACACACACACACACACACATACAGATGAATCATACAGACAGAGAACAGAGGAAATGAAAGACGAAGAGAGGAATAAAAGCACCAGGGAACAAGGTCCTCTACTGATAAAGAAGCGAGGCTAGGGTGTTTAAGGCGGTAGGGAGAGAGAGAGGGAGAAAGCAAAAAGAGGAGAAGGAAAGAAAGCAGTAACAGAAAAGGGCATGAAAAGTGAAGAGACAGAGAAACGGAGAAGATAGAGAAGACAAAGGAGAAGAGACTTAGGAAGGAGGAAGGAGGAAAGTCATCTTTTTTTTATTCGCCGCAGTAGCAGTGGCTCTGTAATGAGATTTCACGTTGTCAGCCCATAGCAAACAGCGCTCATAATGGATCATATAGCAGCAGCGTTTGCTTCTCTTTTTCTTTCGCTCCATTGATTTTGAGAGATACCCCTTGCTTTGTCTTGGGCACCATGTGTGTACTGTTGTCCGCAGTTCACTGGAAGATGGAAACAACAAGTGTCAGGTTCGGATGATCATGCAATCAGAAGTGCAGGCTGACCTCAACTGCACTTGCAGCTATATATACCAGAGCCAGCCCATGGGTTTTTTCCTTTACTCAGAAACTCAAGGATGGTTGCGCTTCATTGAAACATTGACACACACTTTGATACAAAGGGAGGCAGGGACCTTGTGTAATTTTCAGAGCCTTACGTAATTCATGGAAGTAAGTGGATAGGGCCAACTGGCTCTGATAATGCACTCACTGGCCATTTTTCTTAGAAGCACCCGCCTTGTACTGTACTGTAAAATCCTGTACAGCTGAACAAACTCTAACTGCCAAATTTATTTTGTTGGCCACCGATGCTAGCATCTCTGGCTAACATCACACAGGATAAAGACAAGGGAGAAAAGTAAAGTGGCCTGTTTTAGTCACACTTGACTATAAGAGACTCCTAGTGGCACAGCTATAACCCTACATATCTGCAGGGCAAACCTTCACTGTGACAGCAAACAACAATAAATCCTCATCATAGCTCATCAAGCTCCAACATAGAAAGGGGCAAGTGACAACAAATGAGCGAATGTTTAAACACATGGGTTGAGGGTGTGGATGTATTAGCTCATAATATTGCCACAAACCAGGTAGCATCTTTCAAAAAGCACAGTTAGGACATTTCTATACTATCTTCAACTCTTATCAGGTTTGTCAAACATGGGTCAGGTTTATAGTCAACACTTAATAATATTTTGCTTCAGCTCTATATTTTAGGTCTAGCTAAGCTCAGAATTTCAGGTTGAACTAAACTTCAAGATTCCAGGTCCAACACATGTCAGCTCTTGGTGTCAGCACCATCTATAGCTTCTGATTTCAGGGCCAACTAAAGCTCTAAGCAATATTTTCAAAGGTAAATTCTGATATCATATAGGCAATTCAAGCATTCCCTTAAATGTCATTAGAGTGTTATGCTTTCAGCAGTGTGTGACTGAATGTGCACTGCTGTTATGAACTGTCTGATTCAGCTATTAAATCTCAGTTTTAGAAGGCAATGGGAGAAAAACTCAAATGCAGTGCCTCCATTAGCAACAGAAGAGTGAGGATCGATCCAGTGATATTTCTGCTCAGTGGAGGATGGTGTGTGTGCGCGCGTGTGTGTATGTGGAGAGGGGCTCTATAAAAAAAGGGTTATGGAGGTTGCTAAGCAGCTGTGTGTCTTGGTCATATCTGGATGATTCACATTTCACATCAGCATCACCATCGATAGATTTATCCCACACACAGGCAGACACATGCACACACACACACACACACACACTTTACTAAGGGGTTCCTGCAGGTGTTACATTTTCAGGGTTTAGGTAAAGTCTTGAATTAAAAGCATGTTAATGGTTTAAGCACAGTGAGCCATTGCTGTGGGAAAGAGAACATTGCTGTGACAACAAAATGTATGGCATGTGTGTGGGATTATTTTCTCTCCTTCTCCCTTTCCCTCCTTTAATCCGCACTCTTTTCTCTACACTTCTTTCAAAAAATCAGCCTTTACCCTCAGACCCTTCACCTGCGTGCTGTTGCAGACTTTTACATTCACGTTTCATACACAAGATGTTCTCACTGCGTCTCGACAGTGAGCTAATATTTCCACATCTATCTCTTTCTCTCTCTCTCTCTTTCTCTCTCTCTCTCTCTCTCTCTCTCTCTCTCTCTCACACACACACACACACACACGGATAGGTTTTCAGCAGCTTGAAGTAATTGTTAAGAGCATGTTGTAATTTTATTAGGTCATTATATTCCAATTCACATAATGTATGTAATTAAACACATTGTTTTTGTATTTAATTGTGGTTAATTACATATCTTCTTTGCTCAGTCTAAAGTGTTTTTCTCTCTGTTTAAAAAGCAGTGATGGTTGCTGTGAAGTGGGCATAGCATTCTGTATATATTTCAGTTTTCATCACTGCCATCTGGGGAGCCCACACTCTATAATACAGCGCCTGGATTCTTACAGTGGACCTACAGCAGAAGCTCTTGAAGGGAAATGGATCTTTGCAGTTGTTGTATTAGTGAGCTGCTTGTTGATCCATAGGCCTCCCATGAGTGCTGTCCAGTCACTAAAGGTGCTGAAGGGATCGCTTAATTAAGCTGTATTCCAACAAAAGGGCTACACACACAGGTTATATGCAGGCAGCTGGGCTTCAGCCTGCACGTTGACAACATTACGTTTTATATTTCATGTTTAACCTGTAACTCACACAGTGACATAACCATGCACAAAAAGTGCCGCTGATTTCCCCACGGGCACTTAGAACAGAGTGGTGAGGTCTGCAAATGGGACAGACAGGCCCTGGCAGTGGAGGAACCGACGAGGGTAAGTCGGTATTCCATCCCCGATCTGCTGGGTTGGATCAGCTCGGATGATGAGGACGAGGAAGATTGGGACGGCTGGGGCAGCAGGACGGCAGACGCACCAAAGATCCTGACTCCAGAGGTGTTCGGCGGTGTTTGGCCCAGCCAAGGTGGAGCTCCCGCTGAGACTTGCTATCTGATGGAGGGAGTACCGCAGCTCGGGTGTGAAGGAGACAAATGGGTCACAAAACCCTCGCCTCCAGTCCGCTGATCTTCTGCCCAAGAAGTTTCTGACTTCCTCCAGGGCATTTCCACCCATGCTTGTGCCCGAGCACCGTGTTGCAAGCTCCATCCGTGCACACTGCGTTTTCACTTGCCTGCAAAGCACGGAAGATGAATGCCACCACTCTGCCGGCTTCACAGTGTTCGAGGCCAGCTCCGAGGTCTCCCCCATACATTGGCTCCACGGCTAAGTCCCAGGGTAGCTCTCAAGCCAGCGCTGAGCCAGCGCCGAGGACACGGACCGCCATGCCGGCACCTACGCCTGTTCCTGAAGCTGCAGCCCCTGTTCCTGTCGCCGCTGCCCTTGTCCATGCTTTTGCCGCCGCAGGCCCTGGTTGAAAGTAATGCTTTCCGTTTTAGACCCAAAAAGGGCCCAGCAATTTGGGTGCAAAGGCTTAAATGGCTCTTCAATGGCTTGTCCAAATCTAACGTTTGGCTTCTATTATATTTGGTTGCTGTGTGGTACATTAAACACACAATTTGTATACATTGCTCGTGGTTTTGGGTAAAACGGTCTACATCAACCCAAATCTCCCCTATTACAGGTTTAATTCCACTTACAAACATGGCTGGATATGCAGAACGCCGCAAAACAGGACTAGAAAGGAAATTCTTTACATGGCAATGCCATCTGTTGCAAGTTATTAAAAAATAATGAAGACATTTATTCAAAAGTATAAATAAAGCAGCTAATTAAATAGGAAGACTTCATATACATAAACATGCATGTATTTGTGAGATTTCTCCCCTTCTCCTGGCGTTTTTGCCTTTATGATGGATAAGTTCTCTCTCCGCTCGTCCTTCTGTCATTCTACATCTGTGTTTGCTGTAACTGATCAAAAGCCTCGTCAAACTGTGTATTTCTAAAAAGGGACTGTATCATGTGATCATGGTGGGCGTATATGAAAGCAGAGTTGTTCTGCACCTGTTGAAACTTTGTCTTATGTTAAAGTGCATGTCTAATATCATGGAATACAAAATAATAGAGCACCACAACATGTGTGCCTTTGGGGGTGGGGCGGGAATTTGATTTGTTGCCAGACTATTCCTTTAAGCAGGACAGAAAAAAAGGGTTTTTCTCCTTTTGCCTTGTCGGATCGCTCTCATCCTGGTGCCCCAAAGGCCCTGAGAGACCATGTCGAATCGTAGAAAATAGTTTTTAAAATGGCCAAAATGTCTGTCACTGGCAACCAAATGACCACACCTACACACACAGACGAAGACTAGCTGGTGCACACGCGCAGACACACACACACACACTCACACAAAACTCCGTAGATGCACCCCGCTGTTCGAGAGGCTTCAGTCACCCATAATCCTTTGCTTCTCATGCCATCACTGTCACTCAGAATTTATCTGTGTATGTGTGTGTGTGTGTGTGTGTGTGTGGGTGTGGGTGTGTGTGTGCGGTGACAGACAGGGCTGCCTCCTACATCATCTCTGCACTCTGCAACGTGCAAAGTGAGAAGCACAGAGGAGAAAGAAAGAAATGAGTAAACTTTCAGAAAAACAGAGATTCAGTTCAGTTCAGTTCAACTTGAACACATTTCTACAGTGCTGCAGTGTTGAAACAGGGCACCGTAACAAAGTACCTAATACATGTTATGTGTTTTTTAGCACTTGACCCATATGAAGTTAATGATTAATACTGATTTGAGTTTAGTGTGCTGGAACTCACAACTATGCATATTAAGGGATGGCACTTTTTAGCTGGAGAAATTACTATGGGGCCTGTGCCATTTAACTGGAATGTCTGGAATGGTTTGTTAATGTGAACCGACCAAAAAAATCCGACTTTTTTATGCCAATGAGAAGGAAATGCATCAGTAAATCACTCTCCTTCACATCTCCTAAAGCTCCTCTGTCTAGTGTGAAAATGAACCACAGTTCACAGGATTAGAATCAGTATTTAGTGTTTTTGATATATATATGATAAATATACTAAAAAAATGGTTTTGTATTAAATTTTCATAATTAATAGGAAGCTACAAAGCTGTAAAGAACAGTTAGAACTTTTAGATGTGTCAAGAATAATGAACAGTGCTATAGATTTTATAATCAGCATTTAGACTTTATGAAACAAATACCCAGAAAATTCCACTTTTTTATTTTAAAAGTGGAGAACAAATCAGATGTGTATATATAGGCATTAAACACAAAAAGTAAGTCAGCTTACTTGTGACACCATCTCTGTCACGCAGAAAGTATTTGAAGAAAGTAAAGCGATTTTACTATGAAGTGTGGGGTAGGTTTTTGTCTCAAACGATGCCAGTACTTTGTATTACAACAGATATAGAGTAAACACCCGAAATTCGGGTTCAGACCCAAAAGCATCCGTAAATTGTGAAAAAACGAGAATTTGTGAGGTGGTAAAAAATGCCTAAAATGCCTGTTTTGTAGTGTAAACCCTAAATATGCCCCCATATATGCTCCCATAACAATCTGATTTAAATGTTAACTCCGCTCAATACATTACAATGTAAAGGTAAACTCTATACAGTAGCGCATCCCTCGCTGAAATCATGTTATTTTCTTTTTCCTTGTTGCTGATTGGCCGCTGCGCAGAATTCCCCCTTGAAGCGCCTTGAGTGTTGCTGTATATCTCGTAATAAAGAAGAACAAAACGAAAAACACAAGAACATTTGAGATGTTCTCGCTCCACGTGGGAATCAGTTTTGATGTGGGAATGCTGGACTGCAGCTACCAGAAATGCGTCAAGCAGCCAATAAGCAACAAGGAGAAATGAATAACGCTTCGGATTTGCGGTTTTTTACTGTAGTTCATTTTACCATTCATCGCTGTGTTTTCACAGATAATAAATCCACGGCTCCTCAGTACTGACCAGAATTATTAATCAACTGATATATCAGTCCGACCGTGGTGTGTGTGTAGAGATTTTTATTTTAAGATTGCTGAAGAAGTGTGCGTTTGCAGAATAAAGAACTGTCCCACCTGTTTTATTTTAAAATATAGTGGTTCCAAGTGTGTGTGTGTGTGTGTGTGTGTGTGTGTGTGTGTGTGTGTGTGTGTGTTTTTTTTTTTGT
>JBBPDB010000083.1:5150846-5171094 GCA_037974465.1 Brachypetersius altus
TGTGAGGATGCTCTCCACAGCGCCTGAGTAGAAAGTCCTGAGGATCGCTGGAGAGACCCCGAACTTCCTCAGCTGTCTGAGGTGGTACATGTGGAAGCTAAGCAGTTTAGAAGAAAACACTGAATTGTTATCGTTGATACTCCAGGTTTCAGTATCAGTATCGGTGATATCTCTACTATTAGATAGAGAGCTACCTCATCTCTGCTCTTCACATCTGTTGTTTCAGCATCTGTCAGCTGCCTTCTGCTAGAAGTGTGTTAAAATTGCAGTTCATGGTAACTGTAGTAATGATATAGGAGTAGCAAATAGATATTCATTTTAGAGTAAAGCATGTTGCAGATGCCGGAACACACTCTTGCTCTGTGTCCGTTGCTGTATTCCTTATAGTGTAAAGGAGCTTTCTTCTAAATTGTAGGCATTACTAATTATTTATATGATGTGTAGCAAACACTGCAGTGTGACAGTATTTCTTTAGACATATCTCTCTGTGTGTAAGAGTGTCTCTCTCTCTCTCTCTCTCTCTCTCTCTCAATCTCTGGAGGGGAGGAAAGGAGGGGCTGTATCTAAGTTGGATTTGTATGGTGGTGTTAGTTATTAGGTTAGTAATGTACAGGAAGATTAACTTTAATATGAAAGGCTTAAAGGGGAGTAAATTCAAGCACAATTTAATTAATTTGAAAGAAGTGGCCTTACTGAGATTTCTTTACAGTGGTGATGGTGTGAATCAGGCTTCACAGTGTGTACAACACAAATACCACACTGTCCAAAGTCACATGTGAACCTAGCCCATCTGATCCAAAGCCTTGGGAGAGCTACTTACATTTATGGCATTTAGCAGACGCATTTTATCCAAAGCAACTTCCATTCCCTAACTACAGGGGATAGTGTCCCTGGAGCAACTTGGGGATAAGGTAGAAGGCAAGTACCCGACCTACTAGGCCACCAGCAGCCTAATTTAATTGACTAATTTGGAGACCCTACCACACCCTTATCAGTACATGTACTAGAAGTTACTGTTACAAATGGTGATTTAAAATCATGTTGGAATTTAAAGTAATTCGTTTAAAAGCACATATTGTTGACACAATATTTCGCAAATGCAGATTCTTAACTCAGTAATCCACACATTTACATTTACATGGCATTTAGTAAACACTTTAATCCGAAGCGACTTCCGTTCCCTAACTACAGGGGACAGACTCCGTAAAGCAACTTAGGGTTAAGGGACTTGCTCAGGAACCCAGTGGTGGTGCTGAAGGTAGGACTCGAACCCATGACCTCTTGGTCTGGAGGCAAGTACCCTACCTACTGAGCTACCTCCACCATACCACATGTGTGTCGGTAAGCAGAAGAGGAGTTTGATGATGCGTGTTTACTTAATTATATACCACACTTAATTTAGCACAACCTGCTGAAAAAGTTAATGCTGGCTATTGTTCAGAACGCCTCTTGCTGCACATGGGGCTATGTAGTCCTCTCACATTCCCCAAGCTGACCCATGTGTACTACCAGCAGCACCTACAATGCATCAGAACTGGGCCATGGAGCAATGATAGTTTTGATCTGTGTCTAATCTGTGTGTGTGTGTGTGTGTTTGTGTAGGAACATGGTATTCCTGTGGATATGGGTTATGCTGTAGCCCCCCACCACTCTGGAGTGTATCCAGTCCACATGCAGCTGTATGAAGCGTGGAAGAGAGCGTGGGGTATTAGAGTGACCAGCACAGAGGAATACCCGCATCTCAAACCTGCACGTTACCGCAAAGGCTTCATCCACAACGACATCATGGTAAGATCTCCACTGCCCTACACATAAAACCCCTAAAGAACTACTCTGGGGTCTGAATTTAAATACCTGGAGGCCCTAGAAGTTACAGGTCTAGGGCTTTCACAGTTATAAATGGTGATTTTTAAATCATGTTGGAATTCATTTGTAACTACTTATTTTTGAAACTAATTTTGCAAAGGCAGGTTCTTAACTCCATATCCATATCATGTGTGTGTTGGTAATCAGAAGAGGAGTCTGATGATGCGTATTTACTTATTTATATTTACATAGTATAACAAAACTAGGATAATCACTTGACTATGGGCTAACATTAACATTTCTTTCACTTAAACAGTGAGGTGGATGATTGTATGTATGTTATAGAGAGTGCTCCCAGTCAAACTATACATTAAATATACAAAAAGGACAAATTAACACTATGCATACAGGGACAGATATCCATCACCATGAGCATATTTTCTGAATAATTTCAGTATTATTTAATTTGTAGTCATGCGCATTGCCTTAAACTGCAGTGCATCGATCTCACTAGGTTAATCTGGCCTTTCACGCTGTGTACTACATTAGACCAATTTGACTGAATGTTTTACTTCATGTACATTTACACACAGTTTTATCCTAAGGCTTTTCTTCATTAATACAAGCCATGTGGGTTACTTTACTTCGTTTTTCTTTAGATTTGATGTTACTTTTATTATAACATGCAAACAAATATATTATCAAGTGAAATATTCAGTGGTAAAGGGTTAATTAGTAATTGCAATAAAAATATCAATAGTAAAGCCTTTGGGTGTAGTGCCCTGTAGTTTAATTGCTACATAGTTCTTTATATAGGGAAGTAGGGAGCCGTTTATTTATACATATTCCAAGAGCAGTGGAAAGTAGTGATGTGGTAAACATGCTTATTTTTATAGTGTGAACCTTAAATATAGATTTTTTTTGAGAACCAAACTCGTTTTACATGGAAATCCCCACAATAACGTGGAAACTGCATTTCCTCCGTCTTTTTTTTTTTGTGGCAACAAATATATATTTTTTCTGGATGTTTTCACACAAGGGGACTCGGGGTGGGCTGTAGCTGATCTGGAAGCACTTTATTTCGAATTCCACACCAGGGTTAAGCCCTCACGCGCAATTTCTTTGCGGTGCACTGAAGGAGACCTTTCCAGGGAGCCCTCATTTGTATTTTTAGACCGAGTAGATCAGGGGTTATTCCCAGAATACGGTTCATGACGCTGCCGTGTCTCAATACTTTTGTCCCATGACAGTGTGAGTTACATAGCTTGGCGGGGAAAGCACCCAGACATATCAAACTCCACAGTTCAATTGATCTCCAGGAGACCTTTCCAACGAGCTACATGGGTCCCAGAGATGCAGTCCTCATCATGGGTTCCAAAGCTGCAGCTCCCTGCCACAGATGCTGGCAGCCCTCATCTCTGCTCTAGACGCTGCAGCCCTCGTCTTTGCTTCAGACACTACAGCCCTCGTCTCAGCTCCCGAAGCTGCAGCTTCTGTCTTTGTCCCCCAAGCTGGGGCTGATTTGGCCAACTCAGACACCGCAGTTGCCCTGTACATTTACATTTACGGCATTTACGGCATTTTTAGACCCTGTAGGGGGCCACGTCCCCACTGGGGCTCTGGAATGGTGCTGACCAGTGTTTTTGGAGAAGTAATGTTTAGTTTCCATCGTTTGTGTGTTTTGGGTTTTGTGTACTTGGTCCATTTGTGGAAGACCTTAAATGTTAAATGTATTCTGTCATCTGTGCAGCTCTCAACTGTTGCTGAGCCACTGTCCTGTGTAGTCTGGTTGTATTCCCAGGTTATTCCCTTTTTCTGTTAGCACAACCTATCATTGAACTCCCACAACACTAATAAATGAGAGTGCCTAAGATATAAATAGGCTGTTGTGACATATTTATTTCACTTTTTACTAGACGCATTTCCAGTCCAGATTTCTATGGAATAGTAATTTTACATCACAAGTCTCATATAGTGGTATAAGGGAGCGATTGTCTGATTATGCCACCAGATTCCACTTCAAGTTTTCTGTTAAATATCCTGCATTCCATAACCTGAGTCATAAATATTAGAGCTGGGACCAACATTAAACAGTGCTTGGGGCCTTCACAGCATGGTTTGAGAATTGCTGGTGTAAGGAGGACTGTGCTGTGCTGCCCGACATTCTGCTTATTCTCTCCATGTCTCATTCTAACAAACTCCACAAATAGATATACAGTCTAACAGCACCCACACAAATCCTAGCCATGGGGTCATTCGTTTCCCAAGCTCTGAAAGTACTGCGGTATTTCAGCAGATCACACTGCAGGGGCAACATAGCAGTTTGTGAATGCCAAACACAATCCAGGCTGAGGTAGTAGGAGGAGCCCTAACACAAGGGGTGGAGGTTTTCTGTGCTAATCTTAATTAGCTGGTAGCCTAATATATTTCTGATATTACAGGTTTCAGCATAAACTGTTAATTAACTTGTTCTTATCTCACCTTGGGTTTGCTAAGACAGTGTTTGACCCTAACCTCTGGTGGATTGCTTTGTCCACATTGCTTTGTCATTGAAAGTCATCTTTTATGTGAGCAGCATATGCGATATTTGCCAGCATTGAGTGTCTGGGACAGGGATAAAATGTAGTCCTGCACTGCATAGTGTTCATCCATTAGAGGGAAAAATGTAGTTCAAGAGTAAGTGACACAATCTAAGATGACTTCTGTGGCATAGTGTTTTGTTTCCTACACACACACACGTCTTCATGTATGGCTATGCTAACAGTCAAGACGCTAACATCTACGCTAACAGTCAAGATTCTCTTATCACTGGACTCCCAGCTTTCTTTTGTGCATTTTAAAACACTTAACAAGCAGTGTGTAATTAGTGGGCAACCTAATTTCCAGTTTACATGAACAGCAACAGCCTCAATAAGCTGAACACTATTTTTAGAAGTTTAATGGGTGTATGCAAGCTTTATGGGGTATTGTCTTATCAGAAAAGATGCATCTGGCCCATCAGTCCATGAACACAGACTGTCTATGTATGTCAGTAAACAGCAAACATCCTTCACCTAAACCAGAAAGACATTCCCAAGCATGCCTGGGGCCACATTGCAGAATCATTGTTTGCGTTTAATTCTTTCCTTTTCTTTCACTTGAAGTGCTAATATTATCACTCCACTTAGCATTCAGAAATAGTGTCATTACTCTGTATGAAAATGTCAGGGATTTGTTTCTCAGCTTTCCAGACACCAGTGATTCATTGCGCAAACCGTCTTTTGTCAAGGTTTCGGAGGAGCAAGCGAATCAGGCACCCTCCGTCTTTTGTCAGACAGAGCCGGCACTCATTCACATGTTGGAAATGTGTCATCTTTTTCATTCGCTGCCATTATAAAAGGATGAATGTCACGAGGCAGACTTTGAATTGCTGATGCACGGACCCATAATTTAACTGTCGTGTTCCGCGCCAAAGACAATGGCATCTCCTGATAGCAACGGAATGACTTTGATGAAATCTGTGGTTGCCAAAGAAAGCCCCACAATAGACGCTGCGCTTCCTATAAAGATACAAGTCAAATGCTCTGACGTGACTAAGAGCCTTACTCAATTAAACACCATCAGAGGTCTCCATTAGAGGGGCTTAAATCAATCACTAACTCACTCATTTCCCACGTCGTTAGAAACACCTACCTTGTACAAACCCTAATTGGCCTCTTTGTTAGAAACACCTACATTTTACATTTTCTCACGCAGCACTTGTACATCCACTAACTGGCCACTTTTTTAGAGTCACCTACATTTTGCTTCCACTTACTGCACACTTTCTGAGCTCCATCTTATAGTTTGGGAATACAGATGTACAGTTGTATCTGTTTATAATCCTGTATCTGTTTATAAACATCTTATAATCCTCTACTCTGTTTATTATTGGCCAGTTTCTGACCACAGGGCTGCTTTTGTCCACAGGACAGGGATAAAATTTGGATGCAGGACCATTCTCAGCACAGCAGTGACACCCCGGTGCCTCTGCAGTTTTTACATTTCATTGTCATTGTCATGTTGTGTAGAGAGTGGTCTAAACGTGCACCAACTAGGCGGAGCTACATGTAGAGTTGTAGAGTTTTAAGTTCGTGTTGAGTTGACTTTTATGTGCACATTAAGCCTTTTTTCAGTTTGTGATATAAGTCACTGCTTCCATGACACAGTGGGGATTTTGAAATATATTTGAAATAATGCAAAGCTTTTTTAGGAGGCATTTATTGGGAATCCCAGTCCGAACACGAGCAGGCCACGGGCGCCTTTGACCTACCTTACAGCAGTTAAATATGGAGCGCACTGTGTGGAATACTAATGTGAACGGGCTTTCGCTGATTCAACAGAAGCTGCTATAGAGCGTGTCAGACAGAGGCAGATTTAGTGCTAACTCTCAACAGCAGTGGCGGAATGGAGTGGACACAGTGCTAATGACCGGACACTTACCTATCGAAATCACATTATTCCAATGGCATGCTAAACATTTTACAAATAGGCCAATGCATGAGAGAGAAAAGTGAGCAAGTGAGGGAGTGGGAAAGATAGTAAGAGAGAAAATAGAGAGAAATTGTGAGAAAAAGAAAGAAGGGATAAAGAAATAGTGAGAGAAAGAGAATAGTGGAGCTAAAGAGAGACATGAAGAAATAGTGAGAGGGATAGAGTGAAGAAATGGAGAGACATGGTGAGATATAGAAACAGAGTAAGATAATGAGAGAAAGAAATAGTGTAGAGATAAAAATCTGATGCCTGGGTGTGTAAGCGAACAGCATGTGCATACAACTGTGTTCAGGCAAACATACAATTAAGAATGCTGAGTTTCAGCTAGAACAAGCTGGAACAGGTATTTAGAATACACAGAGGTAAGAGCTTGTACTGATAGGCTCTAGAGCAGCGGTCCTCAACCTTTTTCGTGCCATGGACCGGTATCATGTAAAACAATAGAGACAACTAAAAACAAAACGTGTAAAAGTAACTTATTCTGCTGAATTAGTGGGAGCCCTGTGCTTGTTTCCATCCTACAAGCTGGTGACTGAGATAAGTGCTTTTTGTAAATAAAAGATCTTTCCGACTCTGATAATCAATAAAACGTTTTTATTCTGTCTTTCTGTGCGGCCCGGTACCAAATGACTCACGGGCTGATACCAATCTGCGGGGGACCTCTGCTTTAGAACACAAAAGAGCAAGCAAAGGACTAACAGAAGAACCTAAAGTAGTGCTTACAGTATGACTTTCATTCATGTTTCTAGGTTTTTGAAAAGATATGTGAGAAATGAATGCCAACGTATTCTTGCAACCTCAAGTTAAAAATGGTTTGAGCCCTAAAATTATAAAACAACTAGCACACAGAGAGAGCAATAGCAGTTGTGCTCTTTTGGTCTCCCAGCCACAGATGGCTGCAGCACCAATGTGGGTCAAACAGATGAAACGGATTAGATAGATGCGTAACTCAGAACCCTTCCTTTCCATTTTAGCGATCTACTCACACACACTCTACTCAGAGAAATCCTTAACAGGCATTATTGACAATGTGTGTTTTCATTGGTAAAAAAAAGAGATCTGTTTTACCATGGAAGATGAAGACGCAGCGATTTTCTGAACATAGACTTCAAGTCTATTTTCCATCACCACAGGCAGCTTGCCACTAGAAGCACCCCTCCCAAACACACACACGTACACACACATTTCTGTCACGTCTGTGCCGTCTCCGCCATGCCCCCAGCGAGAGCCCTCGCCTTAGTATTGAGGAGTCCTTGTCACGTCCCACTGTCTCCATGTGCTGGTTTGTATATCTTTAGCACGGCGTCAAGTAAAGGCACGGGTCACAGCTGATCCCCATTGCTAAGAACCAGCCAAGCCAGAGTCCTGGTGTGCAGTCACTGTCATCACTCCAGTTTGATCTGCTCTTCCTCCTGCATGTTCCCAAAGTAGAAGACGCCTTCTACTCTTCAGCTCAAGTCCTGATTGTGCTCAGCCTCTGTCTCTCTCCATAATAGGGAGTGACCCTTACCTAGGAGCTTGAAGGAAGAGCCCTGAGTTTGATAATGTGGTCAAAGACTCTGCTGTTATGGTGGTTTGTTTTGTTACTCATTAAAAGCCCAGTGTTAATGGTATTTCCTGCATCTTCGTACTCCTTCCCAGAGGTAGACATGACAATTTCATCCTGCTTTCCTGCCCCACCCACACCCACTTTCTCAGCCCCAAGAACGTATACAATATTTAGGATGGCATTCATTGCTTTCATCACATCTTATATATCACGTCTTATATTCTTCTATATACTGATATAAAAGGGGAAGTCAGGCTAGGCTAGGCTAACAGCTGCAACCACACGGCGAACACGTCCAGACCTGAATGCGGGATACAGTTGTGTCCTAAAACGCATGTGAGTATGTGTAGGTGGTTTGTTACAATGTGATGAATCAGTTTTTATCTGCAGAAGTCTGGTTTCACAATCCTAGTTACACTCATCTGCAGAGAATCAGAATCAGAATCACTTTATTTATCCCAGAGGAAACTTGTTTATGTGGTGACTGCAACAACACACAGACACGGAGAGACACAAGACACCAGAATAATGTAAAATAAAAAGTAAGATAAAAATACAATAAGAAATAATATAAGTCTAATATAAACATTTGACTTAAAAAATGATTTAGCGCCATATTGAGGACATCATACAATATTGATCTATACAACCACACTCCATTTCCCAGATGTCTAGTTTCAGGTTCTCTTTTTCTGAGTAATGGCTTCTTAACAGCTACAACTGATGCCTTTATAAATGTTGTAGGCCTAAATCAGTTAAGATGAAAGGTTGTGTAACCTTACAAATACTGGCCTTCAATGAATCGTTACCCAATTATCTCGTTAGCTTAACACTATGAGGGAAAAGCAAAATCTTTGAAACATTGAAATAAATTTTTTTTAGTATTTGATAGCAGTGTGCACTTGAGCATGGACTAAGCAAAAGCCTTTAAATGCACCTGCACCTAGTTGAACATATGTGTCACGGCTCGGTCAGTGGCTAGGGCAGTGGTTAGGGGCCACTGCTTTTCTGTTGTTTTTTGGTCTTTTATTTTGACATTCTGTTCTGTTTTCCTGATTGTTTCCTGTTTCCACCTGTTTTGCGTTTGTTGTTTAATTTCTGTCTGTATTTAAGTTCTGTTTGTGAAGCCCACAGTTGTCTGTCCATCGGCCCATTTTCGGCTCACATGCTTGGTTTACGTTTCATGTTCTGTTTTCATGTATCGGCCGTCGAGCCAGGTTGTCATTTCTATTTAATAAAGAGCCTGAAGTTATGGATGCCTACCTGTCTGGTCCCTGGTTTCCGCGGGTTCCCGCCGTCCTCCGTGACAATATAGTTCAATGGAAAGACTACAGTGCATTACCATGGTCAGTGTCATAAATTTGCTCACAAATGAGTACTAATTATTTCTTCTTTATTTTACTTTTCTTTGTTCTTTGTTAGTTCTTTTTTGTTAGTTTATATTTTTGTTAGTTTATATTCCAGTGGGGTTCAGTCAGTAATAAGGGCAGGTGCATAAGCATACTTCCATTTTAATAACTCTTATTTTACAAAACCAAAACAGGCACTAGGGCACTGTGTAACAAAACAAGCAAATCCTAATGGACCGTGGACCGATAAATAAGGTCCAACCTAAAGGGAACTAAATACAAAACTCAAAAGTCTATGAACCAATTCAAATGAAACATCACTTTTCCTGAGCACACCAGTCAGCTGCAACACATAATGCAAACAAACACAAGGCTGGTGTGCTCAGGTCTGTCACAATAAGAGTCCCCAAAACTAACACAAAGGAAAAGGATGGCCTCTAGCCCTCTCTGACGGTCACAGTGGTCACAGTCACTTTGGACCCTACTGTTAGATTGTTCACTTACTATAAATGAATTCATTTTTACTGTAAAATCCTCCCTATCTATGAAAACAAAGACTAGATAAAACCTGTATCTGGAAGATATTAAAATACTGAAACCAGTATTTGGTCAAAATGCCTGTTTTTGGAGACCTGGAGAAATAATACTTAGGCAATTACGCCTTTCAGAAATGTTGCCCTTTTATCAAGACCTAATAACACTCATATCCTACCTCACAACACAACTAATAGACTTGAATGCATTAACAAGGAACATTAAAATATTCTGGTGATTAACTTTTAATGAGAGCCACATAGTAATAGCAATGTAATGACTTTGGTTTAGTCAACAAGTCTTTGAAAAAAAATTGTAAATAAAAAAAGTTGAACATGTTGAATTCATACATGGGCATCAGTTTTAAAATATTGGTCAAAATAATTGACACTAATTTCAAGCATTTAAATATAAGCCTTTATATCAAAATATCTTTGAGATACAAAACATATGGAACACAAGTCAGATGTGTCCAAGATTTTCAGCTAGTACTGTAGGCAGCTGGCTAA
The DNA here is from genome assembly GCA_037974465.1 of Brachypetersius altus. NCBI lineage: Eukaryota > Metazoa > Chordata > Actinopteri > Characiformes > Alestidae > Brachypetersius > Brachypetersius altus. The sequence goes on from JBBPDB010000083.1 coordinate 5,161,106, forward strand.
AGCAACATGGTTGACCGGAACAAATAGAACACATTATCCGTCATGTCTTCAGTGGGTTAGGTAGAATGTGTATCCTATAGCTGATGACATTTTGAGAGTTCAGATTTGTTGACCTAAACTGTTTGTGTATTAAGCTATTTGTGAAACCTTTTTAATGTAAAACATACAAAGCGTTATGTTTTGGGGACCTATAAAGATGTTTGTTTACTAAAAATGTAGCTTTTAACAGAAATGTAAAGACACAAAAAAACTAGTCACTGATGTTAAGGTTGTACTTGGTGTAGATGAAATAAAGCGGCGTTTACCTACAGTAATTCCGAAGTAAATGATACTCACAAAGTCAGCGATAAAAACCTGAGTGTGAGTGTGTGAATGTAAGTAATAGATGGCTGTGCTTAAACAGTGTGCGGGAAGCTGCCTGCTTGTGTAATATATACAGACCATTAAGGAGGATTGAAAGAGTGCTTGCTGGACCTCATCAGTGTACTACACACACATATACATACACATACACACACATACACACAGTCTATAAAACCTTACCAGTACACTGCAGCTATCTAGCCAAAACCGTTCACTTCACCCGATTGAACACAAGGAACACTCTCACACACCTACACACACAGAGAGCTGTCTAGTTTGCTGTAATAAGGTATAGACCAAACACTGGAGTCGCTGTTTTATTTTTCCCACATCATTCATTTATACCGAGACAATTGACAAAACAAGAGAGAGAATTTAGCCTTCACTGCTACAATTTTCCATCCTGCACTCGAGGTGTGTTCAATCACATGTAACCTTGCTCTCTCTACCCTTGTCTCTCTCTCTTTCACCTCTCTGTACCTCACTCAATCTCTCTCACTGTCTTTCTGTCTCTCTGTCTCCCCCTCTCTTTTTTACCCGTTCGCAACAGCACATTAGATGAGGCTCTGTCAGCGTTTAGCTTTTTCCCATCAGAATTGTTTTTAGATTCCACTCTGCCAAGGCAACACTCGTGAGAGGCGGCTTCAGCTCAGCAGTTTAATAACAATGGAACACAATACACAACATGTGATATAGCAGGACACTTCATATAACAACTTAATACGTCAGGTTAAAAGTCAGGTACCGTAACACAAGACCACAAAACAATATACATCACATAACAATATCAATACATCACATAACTCAAAACATATTTCATGACGGTGCATGTCATACTGTATTATGCAAAAGTTTGGCCACCCCTACATAAATATATATATATATAATTTTTTTTTTTTTTTTTTGAAAAGATGTCTCTCTAGGAACTGAAAAAAATGCAATAATTTCAGCAAACATTTATGCATAGTTACTTTTTATGCCATAAATTGAACAAAAATGAAAAATTAAAACATTATTATGGCACTGTGCAAAAGTTTAGGCACCCTAGGAGTTCCAAAGTCTCTTTTAGACTTTAATCAGTTCATTAGATCTGATGCATGGCAACAGCTGTCATTAGTAAATGTCAGTTGGTGCCAATTTCAAAGCTTTACAAATTCTCTGACTCTTTAAACCTTGTGCACGCACTTGTGGACACTCAACAACCTTGGCTTCCTTTAAACAGCTGTGTAAGGCACAGAAAATGAAAATTATTGATGACCACAATGCAGGAGAAGGCTACAAGAAGAAGTGTAACTGCCTCTCTAGGCAGGCTCTGATATCCAGTAAATCAATACTAGTCAAGTCTACCTTTTTCACCAGTGAATACTAATTAGTGAATACTAGTAGTGAATACTAATTACTGTATTAGTATTAGTATACAGTTATACTATGGGTCATGTAACACAGTACAAAACACTAACATGTCACTTAACACTGAAACACACTTTAATGCCTGTCATGCAGTGACATGAACTTGTGTGTGAATTTTTTTGTGTTTAGGTGTTGCCACGTCAGACGTGTGGTTTGTTCACACACACCATCTTCTATAAGGAATACCCTGGAGGCCCGAAAGAACTCGACAAGAGCATACGAGGAGGAGAGCTCTTCCTTACTGTTCTTCTCAATCCTGTAAGTAAACAAAATATGCACACATTGTAGTGAAGATACAGAAAAACACCCATTACTATTTCTGACCAGGAGGTCAACATGACTGGTCAGTAAGTTCAGCCCTGTTTTAGCACAGTTAATAGGTAATTTGGCATGATGACCATTGTTTTTGGTTCACATGAGCTATGCCTTTTTTGCAAATGAGTTTTCTCAACACCGCTTTTGTCCACTCTGTTACTACTAGACAATCTCAGTCTGGTAATGGAATTTGCCCTGGGCCTGAAGATTAACCAAGTCACCATGGTAACAGATGCCAATGATGGTTAAAAAATAATTTATTGTCGTTCTTATTGCACGACACCAGTATTTCCAGAATGGATATAATATGCAAAGTGTTGCCAACATAACATAAATGAAATTGTTCTAGAGGCAAATCTGTTGAGCGATGATGGTTGGATATACTACAGGCTGGGGGAAGGGCACTGTGTGCCTCTGTGGCAGGCGCATATCAAGAATGCACTGTATGTCCACTGTATATCTCAACAGCACTAAACCACTAATTTCTAACTTGTGCAAATAATAAGTAAACTAAATGACAGTAGCCCAGGTGGCTACAGCAGGGGAGATGTACTGTCATAGTAGTAACACCTTATTTCTCTGTATACAGCAAATATTTCTCTCTTTACATTTCATTCACCTGTCCTTCGTAGACTGTAGTCAGTCTGTAGTCAGAATAATAATAAGAATAATAAGAATAGTATAAGCTGTGATTTACCACATACTGACAACATTTCTTATATTTACATCACATAACACATTTCTATTAGGATCATGAACCTCACGCTCAGAGGTGGGTAGAGTGGCCAAAAATTGTACTCAAGCAAGAGTATTGTTACTTAAGAATAATATGATTCAAGTAAAAGTAAAAAGTAGTCGTCCAAATAATTACTGGACGACTGAATAAGCAAATAGACAATCAAATAGACAAAAACTGTCACGGTCCGGCCAGTGGCGGATTACAGCCACTGCTTTTTAGTTGTTTTCTCTGGTTCTGTTCTGTTTGTTCGTGTGTCGTCGCGTTTCTGTTGTGTTGGTTATTGTTCTGTTCTGTGTTCTGGGGGGCTCTTATTTCTGGGGTTGTGGTTGTCACGTGTTCTGTTCTCAGCTGTTTTCTGTTCCTTAGGTTCCAGCTGTGTTAGGTTTGGCCACTGATGTCTGTTGGCATTTAAACCTTGTCTGTTTTCGTTTTCGGTGTCAGTCCATCGTCTGTTATGAGCAGTTTGTGTTCTTGTTTGCAACCACATCTAGTAACGGCCACTGTGCCTTGTTTGCTTTCTCGTTTCTCGTTTCCTGCAAATAAAACCCCTGAAATGGATTCACGTTCTCCTGCCTGGTCCATGCTCCGAGTAAGCTCTCGGTCGTGGGGGTCTAGCCCCTGCGGCCGTGACATTTATTTAGAATAAGTTACTTAGAATCATTAGTTGTGTGGAATTATACACATTTTTTTCTTATGTGGTTAAATAAATATAGGTTAAATAAATAAATGTATGTGTATATATATATACACATATACACATAAATAAAAAACTACATAAATGACTAAATAATTTATACTACAATAAAAGTGACTAGGTGATATTAAGTACTTTTATGTATTTATTTTAGTTATCTGTCAGTTTATCTATCTGTCCATTCGTCTCCCTGGGAGAGGATTTAGGCTTATTTTTATTTTTCTTTGTTTATCAAACTCTTCCAGGGTCCTCTGGGTGAGGCCACAGTGGATCCCTCAAAAAAATGAATATTTCTGAGTGTGTGGTTGTGTGTGTGTGTGTGTCTGTGTGTGTGTGTGTGTGTGTGTGTGTGTGTGAGATGTCTGGGATAATGGCGAGGGGTCCAGGTGTGTGTCTCCTTTGCTGATAAGGCTGCTGTTTTTTTTGCTGTTTTCCCTGCAGTAACAGAGCTGAGTCCCAGTGAGGGTCTGGATCTGCTCTAATCTTTGACTGGACATCAGATTCTCCTCCTTTATCTCAGACCCATTCACCTCCCACACACACCGCAGGTAACGGAGATCGATGGTAAAAGAGGTCCTTCACACATATTCCAGCACCGTAAAACCAACATTTGGTGGTCCATCTGGAGGACTTAGGAGGTCCGATACCCAAACATCATGACACATTTCATCCTGATGTCCTACTTTATTGAGACCCTCCAGGAACATCACTGTTTCAGATTCACACTGAGAAAAAATAAACACCACATCACAGCTCGTCTATCTGTCTGTCTGTCTGTCTGTCTATCTGTAGTTATGAACACTGTGGTCTGTATGGTTTGATAAGCCAGTGATTTGTAAGTATGTGAATTCAGTGGAAGAAGTAAAGGTTGCGTTTTTACCCAAACAGAGGTCAATCAGAAACAGTTTAAGGTCAATCAGAAACAGTTTATTGCTCATTTTTGCTGATTATTTGTCAGTTTCTATGATTGTCTGTCAAGAAGGTCGACCTCAGATGACAGAGAAGGTCAATTTAATGCAAATGCAATTACTTTTATAATCAACTCTGATTATCTATCTATCTATCTATCTATCTATCTATCTATCTATCTATCTATCTATCTATCTATCTATCTATCTATCTATCTGTCTATATATCTGTCTATTTATCCGTCTGTCTTTTCTGAAACATTTGTTTTATTATACTATAATATAGTCTGCAACCCATGTATTTTTCAGAGATGTGCAGTAATTTCTTCACATTTCTGCTTTACTGAGTTCTGTGTTAAAATACAGATACTGATTCTTCTGCTCTGCTGTGTGAATGAGTGAAGTCATCTGCTTTTCCCTTGTTGTCAAAAGGGATTCGCATTTTCTTTCTCTTGGAATTTTTAACTAGTCCAGCTGTAGTGTGTGTGGTGAGAGAGGCTCAGACTTTTACTGCAGGGTTTAAAAGTCAAGGGCTGAATGGCATCAGATGATACCTGCCAGGAGACTCGTTTAGGGTTAAGACCACGCAAGCATTCTATTCTACTTTAATTAGGTAATTATATTAACACAGGAATTTAAATGTCAAATCTCCAACCATTTTGACAGGCTGACATTTCACTAGAGGAGCAAAACACCCCTACAACTGATTTACATCAAATGAGCATTTAATTGACATGTTCATACCATTAAAACTGTTAGACTAGATGTTACCATGAGCATCTGAATGGCGTCTAAATTTTAATAAAACTCTCTTTTTTCATGGTTTACTGTGTTTATTACAGACATAGCTTGTTCCATTATAAAAGATAATTTGCTGTATTATTTAAAAAAAATGTTACTGATTTACTTTGTTACTTATGGTCAGTTAAACAATTGCTTATTTGTTTACCTTAATTAGTCAAACGGTTATTTAATTAGTTAAGAAATGGAAATGGGCCATAAAAAAATGGAGAGTCTTCCTCTAATCTTGGTCCGATCTCAGTTTAGAATCTTAAATCTTAAAAAGTTCTTTCTTTTCTTTCACTGCTGTAATCTTTATTTAAAACCATAAGATGCAAAAAAAAAAGCTTGTTTGGCTTCTAAACAAGTCTGTATAACATCTTAAATTTGTCTTTTGTGATTCTCTGTGTGTTTTATCTAGATGAACTTCACTTTCTCACTTCTGGAGTCTTATCTTCATTTAATTGCTTCTCCAAGAAGTAGACAATCACTCTGCGTTTGGAGATTCAGTGGAAGTTCACTCCAGCACTCAGGCGGCAGAAGAGAACAGAAAAGAAACTTGATGCCCGTCTTCCCTACACCTTGAGGGACGGTGGGTCGAGTTGAGCTGTATGAGGCAGCATGTCTGAATCTCGCTTTGATCATCAGATGAGGAGGGGCTGGACCATCTTTGACTATGTAGGCTTCAGGGAATCAAAAAACTTTATCGATCCCGGAGGAAACTGCATATGCAACGACTTCACAAATACAAGGATAATATAAAGGTAAGTAAGTAATGCTTATTTATAAAGTGCCTTTCACAGACAGACATTACAAAAGTCATTCATTCCATGAAAGTTTTCAAATACACAATAGCCCAGCAAATCGTTTTTTCATCTGTTGGGGACATACTTATGGTCATTTTATTTTAAATGACATTTAATTAATCTAATTCAGTGCTACTGTACTGCCTAGGAGACATGATTAATGATGTCAGCAGTGTCACGATTCCTGTCTAAGGCCGCTAGGGGCTGTCCTCGGATTAATTTATCCTTTAATCTCTGGCCAGCTGAGAATCTTCTCTAGAAGGCAGACCAGAGAGTCGGTCACATCCAACAAGGACAAACAAAGTCCGCAGACGGCACCTAGTGGCCTTAGACAGGAATCATGACAATTAGAAAGATGAGGGACTTACTGACCACATGTACTGCCTTTTCAAAATGGCCGGCATTGCATGAGCCTCATTTTATGGCACTAGAAGACGTACATGCTAATTATTTTGTAGAAATAAACAAAAATCAAATAGTTTCAGATGTCAAATGATAACACATTTGAAAAAAAGTAAGAGGTACATCTGAGATGGTTGTCAGAAAGCCATCAGAGTTTGCAGTGATTAAGTGGCAGGATAATAAGGCAGTCCTCTTGGCCTCCACAGTCCATGGAATAGAGCCTCAGGACAACTGCATGAGTCATCAAAAGAGAAGCGTCATCTTAATGTATCTTGACCTGCTGACTGAGTTCAACACTAACATGGGTGGGGTTGATCTGTGTGACTGAACGATCAGCTTCAACCCAATGTCTAGCTGTACAAGAAAATGGACTGCCGTACCATTCTGCATTTCTTTGACCTGGCTGCCACTAACAGCTGGACTGAGTACAGGGTAGATCATGAGATAAGTGGGAGATTGGAGAAGGATAGGCTGCAGTTTTTTGAGTTCAAACTGCTGCTGGCTGAAGATCTTATTGCCCAAGACCCGTGGGGACAAGGTCACAAGTTTGATGAGGTGGTCAGTGATGTCAGCACTCATGATGAATGCACTCCCCATAAGAAGAGGTGAAATGTGGAGCCACAGCCCAGTGACAGCCTGAAAAAATATGGGGCTGTCCATATACCCAAGATGGTGGAGGCAGCCCATGCATCAGAAAGGATGTAATGGCAAAACCTATGGGAAATGCACCAAATGCAACATGTTTCTGTGCATTGCCAAAGGAAAAGCTGGCATATCACTCCTTACTAAGTGCCCCTGATGTTTTTAAATAATTATTAAAAGATTTTAAAAATCATTAGCCAAATTGCTTTGTTTTTATCTTCTTATGCTTTCTGGAGGCATGAATTGCCTTTTCACATTTTACATGATCTGCATTAGTAATCAAAAGTTCAATTGCTACATTGTACAAGCTTGTTCCATGTTTAAATGATATTTCTAAATGATATTATTTAGAATATTATATGAATTGATATGAATTTTCCTTGATATGAAATGATTTTAATTTTCAATATGACACCTTTCAGGGACCGGTAGAGGCTGCTGTTGTTTTTGTATTGGGTACAAGGTAAGGGGACCCTTATTTTGAATTCAGTGTATGTTTGTCTCTTGGGTCACTTTGTCAGCTGTCTTCTGTTTAGTTTAAGTGATTGTGTTTTATGATTGGTTTATGTTTGAGTGGGTTTGGTATTTAAGTTTCAAGAGTTCTGTTTTAGTTCTGGGTCAGTGACTACATTACCTTTGTGTTATGCCTGTCTCTTTGATTTAAAAGTATTGTTCTCGAGTCTGGCTCACATGCCAGTTTTTGGTCTGGATAATAAAGAATGATACACTTCAACTACCCTTGGTGTCAGTGTGCCTGTTCTGAGTGCCAAGAGAAGTCAGGTGGACTGACGTGACAACATTATATGAATATATGATAAACTGCAATTTAACAAGACCCTCTGTCCACTGCAGAGGACATACGGTAAATACTAAAAGGGGGAAAAGTGTTGCAACATCTTTCTTTTGTTCACAGCACTTAACTTGTCTAAAAAAAACTCTAAATACTAAAACATTTTTTCTTCCGGGTCTCAGTAGGATAGAAGAATCGTTGATCTCAGGGGACATTGCTTTGACAAGAAAAAATGTAAAAAAAAAAATCTGGATATAAATACTATAGATATGTAACACAGTGTAAGTATATAAAATTAAGACCTACTAATAAAAGCTACCCAGAGGCTTGTCTAAAAGTGAAAGTGACCATTTTGTCATGTGTGAACCCACCACAGCACACAGTGTGAAGCAGCAGGCAGCCAGAACACACCACCCAGGGAACAGTGTGTGGGGATGATACCTTGCTTACAGGAGCCTCAGACGTAAAAAAAAAAAAAAAAAGTTAGGTCTTAAGTTGGGCCTGACCGATTGCAATGGTGACTGTTCAACACTCTGGAAGCATTAAATTGAAATGCACGTCTTCAGCCTAGTGTGAGGAACAGAAAGAAGGCCTTGTTGGGTGGATCTCAGGGCTCGACTAGTGATGTAAAACTGCAAGAGCTCCACAGTGTAGTGACAAGCTGGATCATGTAGGGCTTTATAAGTGTCAATAAGGATTTTATACTGTATCTTAAATTTCCTTTGGAACCAATGCAGAGAAAGTAAAATAGGAGATATGAGAGTCCGCTTGTGGGAACCAGGTTACCCTTGTCACGAGGGCTGGATGTAACGGGTCCTCGTGATTTACCTCGGGGTTCGCAGGGAGAGACAGGATACCAAGGTTTCATGCTTCGTGATTTATTGTGCAGAACAATCAAAACAAAAAGGTACGCGGGCCATCAGGAAAACAGAACAGAACTCGGCTCCAGACAGGGTAAATGAGGCGATGGACAGATAACTGGGGTGAACTCAAACAGGGTATAAATAGGGACAAAAATCAGGGGAAACACAAACCAGCTGTGAAACTGAGGACCATGTAAACAGAAAACAACTGAGGACCAAAGACACGTGACCAAAACAGAATGTCAAAATAAAGGCATGACAGGAAACACAAAACCAAACAGAACAAAACAGAAAACAGTGGCCACTAACAGCCACCAGCCGTGACAAATACTGGTTTTATGAGAGAAGTAAAATATTTCAGCTATCTTGCTTCTAGGCTATTCATGAGTGGGGCAGAGTAAAATATTTTATTTCAAATTTTATTTTATATTGTGCATTGTTTGAATGCTTAATAAATATTTTCATAGTTTTGTAACAGATCCTTTTAATAATTTAATAATTTTTTTTTTGGTTTCGGTTTTCGGTTTTCAGTCCAATAAAATCATCAAATGTCTGGATATTGGAAGCAAAGTATGAAGAAATTGTGGGTGGAGAAAGACAGTATTATATATCTGTTCAGGATAAGCCTATTCTGTGAGTTTTTGTTCTTTTATATCAGATTTGTCATGTTGTACATTGTATATCATCAGCACTTTCCAAGCACAGGTGTGAGTCACTCCACTGTGCTGCAGGAGAGGAGGGTATTGCAAGTTTGTGTAAATTACATTCTGCTTTGTTGGTTCAGAACCTGGGCAGCTTAGCTGCTGTTCCCAGCCTTCATTTTCAAGCATTAGCATTTTATTAAGGAGCGAAAAGGGACAAAAAAAAAAAGAACAGCACAAACTTCGGATCATATGCTTATAAAAACAATAAGAGGGTCTGGAGGTACTGAGGAGGCCCACTGCAGTTTTCTCAGCAGGCTGAGTCACCTCGCTCTTATTCCACCACTGGAGCTCTCACCGACAGCTTACATTTTTCCAATGAAACTTGTTCAAACAGAAACACACACACACAGCAAAAAACAGATGTGATTAAAGATGTATATGTACATATATATATATATATATAGTCAAAAAATAGCTGTGATGAACACTGAATATTAATTCACCATGGATGTTTTTACATTAAAGTGTGTAATTTGATTTAATAGTATTGCCAAGTTGTTAGGTTGAAACTATTATTTAGAATATTGTTCATGTTTCATTATATATGTTCTTCTATTCATGTTTCATTATATA
>JBBPDB010000083.1:5197238-5220975 GCA_037974465.1 Brachypetersius altus
CAGGACTTCAGTTAGAGGCTCTTTGTTCTGCTTGAATGATTCATACGTAGGTCACTGTGTGTCTTAACCAACAGACACATTTCTCCGAAACTGGTCAGGTTCAGGGACTGGACTGGAAATGAGAGACTTTGTAAGCCCTTCAGGAAGCCTGGAGAACTGTTCCTCAGGACTACTCTGGTCCGAACGGCAGAGTCCTTCAAGCGTCGCCTGAAGACCCACCTTTTCAAGGAGCACTTTGGCGACCAACTATGTCTTTTTCCTACTGTTTAATTATTTCTTATTTAAAAAAAAAAAATAATAATAATTCTTTGACTTACATTGCTCCTCTCCAGGGCTTATGTATTGTTGGGTTAGGTGTTGGCTAGTTATTAGCTGGTCAGTTGTTGTATAGATGCTCTGACTGCAGTATCTCGGTTAAATAGCAGACTCAGATTTAAGAGGTTTTCAGGTAAGAAACAGTTGTGGAATTCTTAAGCACTGATGTACGTCGCTCTAGATAAGAGCGTCTGCTAAATGCCATAAATGTAAATGTAAATGTACATAAAATACAAGTCTGGATCTTTGGAAGCAAAATATGGGATGGTACAATGCTGTATACACACAAATACACAATATAGACACAAGTATTGGGACGCCTGACCATTACACCAACAGTGACTTCAAGAAAATTGCATTCAAACACACAGATTTTAATATGGCCACTCTTCTTGGAAGCCTTCCCACAAGATTTTGGAGTTTCTGTGGGAATTTGTGCCCATGTAGAGCATTTACATGTCTCAATACTTCCATATATATATATAGATAGATAGATAGATAGATAGATAGATAGATAGATAGATAGATAGATAGATATAGATATGTAGATAGATATAGATATATATATTTTCCACGTATGAGAAATATAAAAGCGAATTAATCCATCAGTATGCAATGAGTAGAGTTTTTACTCACTGTCTCAGCACCAGGCGTCTGGCGATAGTTTTCTGTGTGAAACAGTAAAACCGTGCCAGCTCTACATTTTCAGGGTTTTGGGCCAAAACGCAGTGAGCTGCCTGGAGGACACGGAGATGAGGTCATGTGTTTTATTTACTGTAATGAGAAACAAACACTGAGGATCCGAGAAAACACGAAAACTCACCTGATACAAAAAGTTCAGCCGCTGAAAAGCCTCTTTATCTTTAATGTTGCCTGCCATGCTTCTGCACACTCGGAATCTAACAGAGTCAGACCAAGTCACGGTCCAGAATCTGAAAAATAAACAAAAGACGAGTGAATATCACTTCAAAACAAAATCGTACCCATGCTCGTCTCTTTTACTCTTTCTCTCTTTTGGCGGAAAGAAGATAGCAGGAGTCACATACCGCCACCTTTCGGCTAAGCTGATTATTTTTTGCCCATTTTTTATCGATTTATTATCAATTATTGTGAATTACTTTTGTAGGATAGCTTGTTGCAAAAGTAAAACGTCTAATTTGCTATTTTCAACTATATTGAACATGTAACATATATTGCACAATGCTGCCCATTCATGTTTTGGACCATTTTTGTGTTGCACTATGTGATGTGTCTGGTCTTGCTCTGCTAGCTGATTTTGCACTATGTGGACACAGTCCATCTCACCGCATACTTAAATATTCTTGAGATCACAATAAGGTTAATTTTGACTGAACGTGATAATCAATTTAATGAGAGACAGTCACCAAACAACCGAGGCTCGCTGCATCACCTTCAGAATTGGTTAAATCCAAAGGATTAATTTCGTGCTGTTCACACTCTGTGCTGTTTTGTGTTCACGTATGACAGAATAGTCACTTTCACTCTCACATCACTTCACTTCAATGTGTACCTGTATTACGGTATACATGTTCTCTCATTCTCTATATTCCACCATATAAAATAAGATAAGATAAGAAAGAACTATCCCGACTAAACATGCTCAATGCAACAAGAGGAAATAAAGATGTACATTAAGAGTAAGAAAAATAACATATATCCGATGTGTATCTACATATTTTGGTTTTATTACCATAGTGTAATTTGTATGCTATACTGCTGGACTGCATAGCTGTTAATGTACTGTTTTGCAGCTCATACGTTTTCTACTGTCCAGTTACTGCCGTAACAACGCAAACTCCCCACTTGTGGGACTAAAAAAGATGTTTATCTTAATAAAAAGTTAGCATAAAAGTCTTGTGGCCCGTACGGGGATCGAACCCGCGACCTTGGCGTTATTAGCACCACGCTCTAACCAACTGAGCTAACCGGCCATCTGTAGCACGGGTTCCAAAGTTTCCTGTTTTAAACTATACTGACAGTAGTTAACGCGTTTGTTTAGTATTGTACTGCTGTTTGTGCGGTCAATTGACTAAAATTACATGAGCTAAAGTATTGGGACACCAGAGCATTCCACCAACAAGGCCTTTAAGATAAGATAAACCATTTGCAATGACAGCGTTATTGACATTCAGATACGTACATTTAAATATGGAGTTGGTTTCCCCATTCAGCTGTAACAGCTTCCACTCTTGCTTATTGTTTTTTTCTTATATTGTCTGATTATATTTAATTCTTTCTTGTTGTACTGAGCATGCTAAAGACATAATAATTGCCTTCGGGAAAAATAAAGTTATGTCTTGTCTTCTTATCATATACTCTGTTTAATTTAATAATCTATAATGTCATCTGTAGTTTCTACTGAATGTACAGTAGACTTCCCATATCTACAATCAGGAACTGAACACTGACACTTTATACGACTGCAGATTTAATTTTGTATTATTACTTGCCTTATCTTTCTTTCTTTCCCTCTCTCTCTATATATATGTATATGTATATTATTACTTATATTCTTTCTCTCTATGTATGTGTGTGTGTGTGTGTGTGCATATGTATCTATACTGTATTATACATATGAACATGGTATTTATAGAGGGGTAGAGTAAATAAGAGAATAAGAATAAATAAACATATTGTATTGTCTTTTATTCTTTTCTGAACTTGCTAAAGACATGAAATTCCCAGGGGATAAATAAAGTTGATAATGTCGATAGTAAAAACTATTCATTTACTCAGCCCGGTGCGCGTGCCCGTGTCAGTGGAGGCGCGTCCCCGGAGCGGAGGCTCGTATACGAGCCACGGGCGCGCGCTCGCAGACGTTGCTCAGGCTCCAAGATGGCGGAAGCCCTGACAACTCAAGAAGAGGTGGTAAGACTCCTTCACGGTTTCTTCTCTTTCTTTTTACTCACACATGTCTCCGGTTTACCTGGCCGGATCTCAAGGGGCTTCTTAGCCATTTGGAGCAACTGACAGACCCGAAGGTGGACTGTTTTGAACGGTTTTTGTGCTTTAAGACGAGGCCCTGTCTCTGCTCCCCCAGCCCCGTGTTGGCTAGCAGGCTATGCTAACAGCGCGAACAGAAATAAACACTCTTAGACAAGAGTTCTGACTTATTTACTGAATTAATGCCCCACTAACCTGTGCTTATGTATCTCACACACACTGCCAGTCCTGTCACCCTCGGCTGGAGGAAAGAAATGAACCTCCGTCTCACTTCTCGCCCAGCTAACTGCTTAGCAAGTTTGCTAAAAAAAAAAAAGCTCATGTAGCCTTAATTCTAAACAACATGCTCAACTTTCCTGCATCACGGCTCTGTTAGAGGTTTACGTAGGTCTTGTGTTTTTGGCTTAAGTCTACTGAGTCTATATTATAGTCTATTAAGTCTATAATATGCTGTAAACACTTAAAATGTTCATCTAGACACAGTAACCGTGTTTTATGGAACTGATACTTCTGTAACCAGTTATAATGTCCACTAATACATACGTGGGTAGAGAAAACAGCGTGAGGAAGTATTTCTTGATAAAGTTACTACGATGTTGTAACGTAGATATAAAGCTTGCCTAAGATTTAATGGACAAATATCTCCTCTCAGTAATGAAGCATTCACCTCTCCGAGGCCAGCAAGATCATTAGAAATGAGTTGGACTTAAAACATTATATGCTGTAAAGTGCAGCTCCTCAAATCTTGTAAATGGTATGTGAGCGGATGAGATGGAATGATATTTGAGAAGATGCTCAACTACCTGATTGTAACTGATGCCTGTCACTTTTAATAACTATCAGTTAAGCCAGACCAAACATTAGTTTGGGTCACAGAGAATAACTCGGATTTCTTAAATAAATGACTGTTATATTTATTATGTGAAAACATAGGTATAAAGCTTGCGTAAGCTTCAGTGGCAAAAATCTCCACTCAGAAACCATTCACCTCTCCAAATCATTAGAAAGCAGTTATGCTTAAAACATTATATACTGTAAACTGCATCTCCTCAAAACGTGTAATGTACTTGGATGGGATGCTTTTTTTTCTAGTACTCCCTGATTGTAACTGACATCGGTCACTTAAGTATAGACCAAACATTAGTTTGGGTCACATAAAAGGTACAAATATCTCCACTCAGTAATGAACCATTCACCTCTTCAAGCCCAGCAAAATTCATTAGAGAGTGGTTGTGCTTAAGCTTTATACTAGAATAGTGGTGAACCGTACATTACATTACATTGTTTGAATCTCAGGATTGCTTGTGCCACCACTGAGGTTCCCTTGAGCAAAGTACTGTCCCCACACACCGCTCCACGGGCGCTGTATCGCTGTCTGCCTGCTTCGCTTGGTGAATGGGTTAAATACAGAATACTTTTGGGAAGTTCACACTCCGTGCTGTGGTGTGTTCACTTATGACAAATGGACACGTTATTACTTTATTTGACAGGTGCTTTTATCCACTTTATCCAATGTGACAATTGTGAGGAAACACTCAAGTTTCAGGGCAGTGTGAGAACCAGAGGAGAGTTCTAAGTGCTAAATCTTTATGTTTGGAGCAGTGCAAGAAAATGTAAGCTTAATCAGAAGAGTAAGTGTAATTTGTGATAGTGCTTCATGAGAGAAGGCTTTTGAAGATAGAGAGGGATTCTGCTGCTTTGGTTGCTCATTCCCCCAGCGGTGAACCACGAATTAGATCACTCTGGATTGGGTTTACCTTGTGTAGGGAAGGCATAGTCAGATGGTATTTGAGAGGATGCTCTTCTTTGCCAGTACTCCCTGATTGTGACTGATATCTGCCACTTTTCGGTAAATATCAGTTTAGCAGAGACCACACATTAATTTGGGCTACAGACTTGCAACTGTGCTCCAAGAGAACCTCCTATACTGTATTTTTGTGATTTCCTACTTCAGCAACGCCGCTTCATTTCAAGACATGTTTATCAATGAGTCACCTTGTTGAATCTTATGTGTTAAAACATTAAATAACCAGAGGTGTGAAGTACTCATTCCACAGATCAAGGTTAAGTAAGCAAAGTGGGACTTTATAGTCATGCATGAACACTCCACAGCACAGAGTACAGTGTGAAATTCTTTCTGTGCATTTAATCCAACACCCAGGCACCAGTGTGTGGGGACAGTACCTTCCTCAAGGGTATTTCAGTGGTGCCACCGGCAGTCTTGGGATTTGAACACATGGCCTTATAGTGTTAATGTTTTTCTGCTTTGGATTTGCTGGTGATAAAGACTCCAGACGCTGACTAGTCTATGCAGGAAAAAAATGAAATGCAATATTTCCATTCCATGTTTTTTTAAAAGAATTTTCTTAAACAAAGCATTTAATGTCTCCCATAAAACTGAACCAAATTTGATCCATTGAACTTTTGAATATTTTTTAAATAATTTTAAATCTTAAATAAATGTAAACATAATTTAATTTATAGTAAGTTCTTGGCCAAAAAACAAAATAGCAAAAGGAAGAATCCATAACAGCAGCTCAGAAGATGAAGTCGTCCAGTGATTTATTTTTTTTTGCCCTCTTCTCTGTGGATATTTTTTCGCGATTTGTATATTGCGCATGTTGATATCGCGATGATGATAAATTTGCGATATATTGAGCAGCCCTAATGTGGACTGCTCCTCCAGATAGACTCAACCCCATTTTCTACACGTTTTGTATCAGCATTGACGCTTGTGTTCTTAAAACATGTCAAATATCATGATCGATTCACAATTCCAGTGCATGTACATATGGATGAATTCAGCATGTGTTTGTGTTTGTGTGTGATTCTCAGGCAGTGGAGGAGTTCCTGGCTGAGGTGAGGTGTAGAGAACAGTCACAGAATGCAGCCCTCGTCAGTCAAATCACTGCAGTCAAGTTCCTCATGGCACGAAAGTTTGATGTCCCTAGAGCCATAGACCTCTTCCAGGCTTACAAGGTGGGTTGTCAGTGACAGTCTTGCTTAATTTTGGTGGTGATGTTTCAGGGTCCATGTATATATATATATATATATATTTTATATATATATTTTTTTTTTTTGTCGCCGTTAACGGCCCAGCACTAATATATACACACACACACACATTTTTTGGAGGTCTGGTAATGAGATTTTGTGTTGCAATTGGGAGACGTTTCTAAATGAGTTTTCAGGGCATCAACAAAACAGTACATTCAAAAAGGACTAACTATAAATACTGTACATTTTAAAACCATACTAGTGTTTATGGTGTGTAAATGCTACATTAAACTCATAAAAGTGAAGAAAGTTCTGGGAAAATTGCTTTAGGAACGCCTGTCCTTCTAACTTTGAGAATCAGAAAACTTCATTGGTCCCGGAGGAAATCACTTTTTCACAGGATTCACAGGATTATTTAGTAGAAACACCTGAGCTGTGTTTTTTAGACAACAGGATAATGCTGAGGCTTGTGTAATTGTGCTTTTCTTTGTGTGTGTGTGATTTCAGAATACTAGAATAAAGGAAGGTATCTACAATATTAACCCTAATGAAGAACCTCTGAGGAGCGAGTTGCTGAGTGGTAAATTTACGGTTCTGGTAAGTGTTAAGCTTAAAAGGTATATTAAATAAAAAGAATATTTATAGTTTGCATTAAACTGCATTAAAATGCTTTCTTTATGCTATACAATGTTGGACTGGGGTTTAGTCATGAAAGAAATGTCGGTGCTATATTCAGAATCATTATCTGAATTAAGATTTTTTTTGAAAGAGTGCATTCACTAAACAATGCCTTAGATGTCATAATGTTCATTGCGGACATGTTACAACCATAACATTGTCTGATAAATAAATAACTTGAAAATAAGCAGTTAAGCCGTTCTTTTGAAAATATTCAGAATCTGCATGTGTGAGTTGCCAACATTGCCAGCATTTGTATCATATTTAGATTTTGGTTTATTTAATTAGTTATGAATTAAAGATGTTTTGCTCCATTTCATGTGTCCCCTCATTCATGACTATAAATCATTCATGGTAAAAATTCCCGTGTGTTTCCCATAAATGTTGTATGCGTTTGCATTCCAAGTAAATGCCATTGTAAGGTAACTTTAAAGCATTTGTGTTTAATTTATGTTGTGTGGGTAGCCGGGGCGTGACGCAAAGGGTGCAGCCTTGGCCCTCTTTACTGCTCGCCTGCACCGGCCTGACGTCACTACCCATAAGGCTGTTCTTCAGGCCATTATATATCAGCTGGACAAGGCAATAGAGAGGTGAGACATGTTCATTCATTGGTTTTGTAATTGGTGAAAGTTGGTGACCATGGTGTTTTAAGGTTTTCGTAATCTGTTGATCTCCCATCTTTAATTTAATCTTCTCTATTCCCTGTCTTTCTAAAGCATTCAGACTCAGAGAGACGGTCTTATATTTATTTACGACATGACCAATTCCACCTATGCCAACTTTGACTATGAACTGTGTGTGAAGATTTTGAACCTCCTCAAAGTAAGTGTTTTTGTGTCAACCAAAAAAGAAAGTAAATCATCGGGCAAATGGATTATGGTGTTTTTAGCATTTCTAGTTCAATGAAAAAGAGTAAGCCAAGCTGTCTTACATCAGTACAAACACTTTTTTTTTTTTTTTCATCCATGTGAATTAGGGTGCTTTTCCTGCCCGGTTAAAGTGTGTATTCATCGTGTCATCACCGCTCTGGTTCCGAGCTCCATTTGCTGTACTACGTCTTTTTGTGCGAGAGAAACTCAGAGAGAGGGTATGTCTATTTCTCTGTGTGTGTGTCACAGCATGTCAGTGTATCAAATTACAACCAAAAAAGTGTCTTGCCAACCTTGCCTAAATGTTTTCAATGTATCAACATTTTCTGACTTACTGATACTTAGATATGTGGACATCGTATCTGTTTGTGGTGGTACCACACCCTGGCTGGTCTCCCTGGTTGCTTCCGTGAATGTTTTGTGCTGACATTGCTTCAAGGGGTAGTCTGTAACTTGCCAGCTAATGCTGATACATATAAACGTATCATTTTAATCTAGAAATGTTGAGCATGTAAGGAGACGGTGCAGTAATTCTGTGTTCTTGATGGAATTATGAATTTTTATAAAGTAGCCGTAATGTGTGTTGGGGGATCCTTTCTTTCAGGTATGTACAGTAAAAGCTCATGAACTGGCCAATCACATACCTGTCAGCTCCCTCCCAGAACACCTCGGAGGCTCATCGCAGTACAGCCACATTGCATGGATCCAGTCATGCGTCAACTCCAGCTCGAACAACCCAACCAACTCGCCCTACGCCACTGCGGACTGCTTGGGCAGTTTGATGCGCTCCTACTCCCTGGAGCAAAACCAGGTGGCCAACAGTAACCCTATCACTGCCAACACTTCTGCCCAGGTGGGTGCCACCGTCCTCGGGGATGGACTTAACTCCAACTGCCCCCACCTGGATGACGGTAATGCCAATCTTCAGAACCACAGGCACGCCCACTGGAACGGCTCAGCGCTGCCAGGGTCGGGGATCATCACAGGCTCGAACGCAAACGTCGTGAACGGCCGTAGTCGGCAACCTCCCCCACAGTCAGAGACGCCCCCGGACACACCGCTGCACCAAAAACACCCCCCAGAAACAGTGCTCGCCTCTGCAACAAAGGCAAGCAAAGCTGTCGATAACTGCAGGCAAGAAAGCAATGGTGCCCAGGACAGCCGGCAGGAAGGGGACATGCTCGAAGAGGAAGTGGAAGCAGAAGATGGAGTCCCGCCTCTTCCCCAGAAATCCTCAAGGCAAACACCCCTGTCCCGCAGCCCTGTCCAGGACATGAGCTGGCTGCCAGAAATGGGTGGGGAGGCATCAGTGATATCCATACATGTTGCGGAATCAGGGGGCATGACTGTGCAGGAGCTAGTCCAGCATATCAAACGCAAGAAAAAGAAAGGGATCTACCAAGAGTATGAGGAGATCCGGAAAGAACCGCCTGCTGGAACCTTTGACTACTCCAAGTAAGATCTTAAATGTTGCTGTATGATAATTTCATTAGCAAGCTCCTGCAGCTATACAAATGGTGTAGATTGCTTTAGGTTCTATGCCTCACAGGGATTTGATTTGATGAAAGATAATCAAAACTAATTTGTTTGCTTTAGTAGTTCATGGTAATATTAAGTGAGTATATGTAAAGCATGGTTCATCAAAATATTGTTTTCCGGTAATCTTTAATTAAAGTGTAGTGACTTTTGCTTTTCAATGTCATGTGGTAATTGACAAAATGCAGCAATTGGCAGTCCTGGTTACGGGACTACTTTAACACAGTATGTACAGACCATGATATGAAGCAGACAAGTTTCTTCTCATATGTAATGCTATGATGCTTTTCCCCTCACAGGAAGCCAGCTAACCAGATAAAGAATCGATACAGCGATGTCCTCTGTTTGGATGAATCTCGTGTCCGACTTTGTCCACTCAGTGATGAGGATGATGAGGTCAGCATCACTTTTAAAATCTACCTGATTCGTCTTGGTCCGTTTTTCCCTGTTAATTTGTATGAAATACCGAGTACTTGTTCAGGTTATTTTTTTTGTTGTTTTCTTTTGTTTTTGCTATTTGTTTTTGTGGAACAATGCTGATACCAAGTGATTTGCGTATACATTTCTGCAGACATTGATACACTAACATTTATTAAATACAGAAACTGAGACATAATTAAAAAAACAAAAGGAATTTAACATTGCAAGACCAAAATGCTCTATCAGTTTGAGATATTGATCAGACAGTTCAACACCATCATTTTTTTTGTTTTGTTTTTGTTTTTTTGGGGAAAAAAAACCCTAACTGCTGGTACTCATATGATTCCAGTGTTTTATCATTTTTTTTCAAAGAGAAAATGAAGAATGTTACTGACATGTAAAGAGGCATTTCCCCAGAAACACTTTTTACCCCAGGATTGTAAACACGTTTTGCAGCAACTATGGGTTAAGTGTCTTGCCCAAGGACGCAATGGTAAAAAGTGGTGGTCAGAATTTCGTGGTCGTTGTGTTCAAGCGTTTTACCCCGATAAGCTACTACCACCTACTGAATACTACTAAATAAATCTTTTTTTTTTATTCCCAGACATCCGACTACATTAATGCAAGTTTCATGGATGGCTACAAGATGCCTAATGCTTACATAGCAACTCAGGGTGAGAAATGTCTCATGATTTGATTTTAATGAATGTAATATCCTGGTAAATTATTGGTAAATGTACTGTTTTTCCCAAACCACAGTTTTTCCTTCCCCAAAAATTGTTAAATATCAGTCTATGAGAGTTAAATGAACAAGGCTCAATTCATGCAATTATTGTTCATGTGACTAGTGCCCATGTCTAGTTCTGGTGATATTCCACTCTAGAGAGTTTTTAGTTAAACATCTAGCTCTATCGCCTTTTTCTGAGTCATTGTTTTCTGTGCATATGTGAACACGTCTAATGAACTCCGGCACATCTAAATGGTCCCAGAAATTAACCAACTTAAGTATGTCTCCGCATATAGCTCTTTTTTGGTGCAGAACTCAAAAAAGGGAACCAGGTTCAAAAATTGCCTTTTGAACACACTTTAAAAAGACTCTTTCCAGCCAGTCCTCCTTAGCACTAGTAAGACCTCAGACCACTTATTGTTCATACCAACACGTTTGTGGCCCCACCAGGCTAAAGCCAGATTATGGGTAATGTGGTTCAAGTTCATAAAACACACAGCTGGATTGGCCAAGCCATTTTTGAATCTGTAGAAAAATACTCCAATAACACAAAACTATTAAAAAACATTAAGTGCTCAACATTACTCATGAGAAAAGTTAATTGAGCATTTTATTTAGTTTTTTATTTTATTTTTACCTGCTAAGAGTCTTGGAAGATCATTGTGTTGGTTGATGTTGTTCTTGAGGAAAAGTGCAAACAAAAAGGAAATTAGAAAGCACAAATCAAGCAGAATAAAAAGCAAACCACGCAGAGACCATCTCTCAAGGTATTCTTGCGTATGGTTTGTGTTTAGGTCCGTTCAGAGGTGTCTGAATTCGTTTGTTCACATGTGCAGCGAGTCCATGGTGAAATGGATTTAGCCTGTAGGGGCTAAACTCTTCTGGGTGGTTAGATCATAACGATGGTGTTAGTCTCTCCCACCTCAACCCTTATAAACTATCCTTTCCCTGACTTTTGGATTTGAAGTGCACAACTAATTGCAAAATGTATTCTTAAGGCCAATGTGAGGATGAAGAAAGAGTGTGTGTGTTTGTACTTTGTGTTTATAATGAATCTCGTGGTTTTAGGGCCTTTGCCAAAAACCTTTGGCGATTTCTGGAGGATGGTGTGGGAGCAAATGGTATTAATCATAGTCATGACAACAAGGTAAACACCACTGATGTACCACCAGTCCTTAGTCTTCTGATTTGCTCTTCTTTATTTTTCTGTAAATCTCATTAAAGCTTTCTTCTTACGACTGGCATAAGTTGCAGTCTTTAAATGGAGTGTTTCACCTGAGTGTAGCAGATTTAAAAGTTGAAATACTCCACAAAAAACCACACTTTCAATATGATGCCTAACTAATAATGACAACATTAGTGGACCTTTAGCAAGTTCAGTGTCGCACAGAAAGCTACCAGGTCTACTGACTTTGAGAGTGTGATGAAAGGCAGATTTCACTAAAATGTCCATGTTCCTGAGAGCAAAAAGTAAATGTTTTAAACTCCTTAAATAGACAAATCAGATAGATATTCAGTTAAGCGGTATTAAATCTGTTTTGAAAAGTGTGGATGTAGATGGTTAAGTGAAGTTCACATTTGTGTAAAGAGCTAGAATTTGAAGCTCTTGTTTTGTCCACTTTAAAGTTAGGAAGGCCTAAAGAACTTATAGTGCAGGTGATATTTTTAAAATTCACAATGCTTCACTTAACTGCACTCCCTCTTTCAGAGTTGTGGAGCGAGGGCGGATGAAGTGTGGGCAGTACTGGCCTTTGGAAACAGGCCGAACAGAGGAGTACGGGTACTTCCTGGTGAGAAACGTCTATATTGAGATGTTTCAGGATTTTACACTTTCACATCTGGAGCTCTATAACAGTCAGGTGTGTATTTCTCTCTCTTTCTCTCTCATGGGCTCATCCTTATGTCTCTTACCTGTTCTCTGTCTAAATCCAACATTTTCCTGGCTTGCTAAAGTTAGTATGTGCAGGCCAATTAAGGATAAAAACTTTTCTTAAAACAGCACATTTTTCAGAAAGTCATTTGTTTCTATACTTTTAGTTTTCCTTTGTCAGTGAATAATATTGATAATCTTATTACAATAGCCTCAGTCTTGGGGTGGGGTATATTGGGCAGAAGGCAGTCTGGTAGTAAGGTTGATGTGCTGGAAACAGGAAAGAATGGACAAATTTAAGTCCGAGCATCTCCAAAACAGCAGGTTTTGTGGGGTATTCCTGGTATTCAGTGATTTAAGTATCTACTAAATTAACTGCAGCTGTTACCCGGACATCCTGACTAGGAATGTTTTAAAATGACTGAAGCTGAAGCTACCCTTTCCCCAATATTGAGTGAGGTTCTTTAGGGTTTCTTCCACGAATGATCGGTTTAATTTGTATCTCAAATAAAGTTTTAATGCTTTCATTTGTTACGTTAATATTTTGTGCTTAACTTTGCCCTGTTAACATTATTCACCATTACGTATGTTTGTATTCTCTCTCTCCTACACAGACTGGCGAGTGTAGAGAAGTGTCTCATTACCTGTATGTAAGTTGGCCAGATTTTGGGGTTCCAAAGTCTGCTTCAGCCATGTTAGATTTCCGGGCGCAGGTGAAACAAAGGCAGGATTTTGCATTGCGGACATTGTATCCTGATTGGACGGGACCAGCAGGAGGTCCTCCTATAGTGGTTCATTGCAGTGCTGGAATAGGAAGGACAGGTAGGCTCAGATTTGTTCTTTTTGCTACAGTTGTTTTGTACCCTATAGTTACAATGTGATGCAGAATCCCTATCTAGCTTCAAAAACCTCCTGATAACTCATCTTTTCAGAGAGCATCTCCTAGTTTTGCTAATGCTGGGAAACAATTAAAATTTTAAAGTCTATGTTGCTAAATGCAGTATTATTAAAGTCTCTTTTGGTGTAATGATTAGGCGTCCCAAGACTTTTGTCTATATAATATGGGCAAAAGTAACGGGAGCGCTGTACCTGTCAGCTGGTTTTCTTGGGGGTTAGGTATCCCATTACTTTTGTCCATATTAAATAGACACAAGTAATGGAATGCCTGACCCTCGCTAAAACCAGCCGCCATGTATAGCGCTCCTGTTACTTCGGATCAAAATAATCCGATAAAAAAGCGCTAATGTGCGATGAAATAAAACGTGCCCAGTCCTATTCTTTACTCTATAACATTAAGATTTTAGCACTTAGAAGCCTCCTCTGGTTCGTGTTGTTAGTCTCTTTGTATAAAGGGGTTTTCCAAATGTTCTGTCATCTAAAGTAACAATGACAACATTAAAGATACACACGAGTATCCAAGGCAAGTTCTGATTTCTTTACAGCCAAATTGGCTGATTGGTCCAATTTTTGAAGCTCACACTATAAGATAAGATAAACCTCTATTATTCCTACAAGTGGGAAATTTGAAGTTTGACTTCAGTGTACTTTGTTCACTGGTTAACATACTTTACAAGGATAAATATTGCTTGATTTCTATTTATTTGGTAATATTCATCTTTCTAAATGAGCAAAGTTTGTAGATTTCTGGTTCGACTTCAACAAAGCAGCTCCCAGTTACAGACACACCATCTTTCTTGGATCTTTTTGTTAAAACAACTTATATTGTTGTTTTTTTAAGTTCTTCCGTAAATACTGTGGACACAGTAAATGAAATGTGGGGGTGAAACATTTGGTTCCCAGATCTGTTTTGTATAGATAAGACTGTGTATACATTCTTTATAGTTTGAACTTATCAACCTCGTCCTTCATGCACTTTCTGGGCCTTTCCTCAGGTACGTTCTGCACGTTGGACATTTGCCTCTCGCGGCTGGAGGACATCGGCACGGTGGACGTGAAGCAGACAGTGCGACGGATGCGCACGCAGCGAGCCTTCAGCATCCAGACATGGGACCAGTACTACTTCTGCTACAAAGCCGTGATCGAATACGCCCAGCAGACGGGACGCCTGCAGCCTGTGGAGTGGTCCGACACAGAGCTGGAGACAGACAGCGAGTGAGAGACGCCGCGTGTGGATCACAAACAGCAAGGAAAGAGGGACAGAGAATGAGACGGGAAGGAAGAGGCACTGAAAGAGAAGAGATGCACTTGGTGCTCTTTTCCTCCTCCCCACAACTCTCCCCGTACGGAGTTACCCTGCTTCTGTGCTCAGCTTTTTTTCCTTACTGGGAAAACCACAGAAAGAAGAGGGAGAAAAGGGAGGAGGAGAGGATTCTTTTATCCTGCCACTTTTCGAGCCCTTTTTTTTTTACAAAACAAAAAATAAACAAAAGAAAAGATCAACTCTGATCCAGAAGAGGTCAGTGAAACGTGGCTTGGTGTACGAGTTGTAGCATTTTTTTTCCTCAATATTGACTTGCACATGTGGAATGACAAACTTGATATTACCCAGTTTACTTGTTTCCTTTTCTTGTATTACCTGCTTACGATATTCAGATTTCCGTCACACGACATGGGGTTAATCTCACATTGTTTTTTATGTTTTTTTCCCCCGAAAATGGTGTGAAATTGTAAATCGTACAACTTGAAAAAACAAAAAACAGCAAAACAATAAGTGTCTGAACAGGTTCCAGGTTACACCTTTTTTTTTTCCCTCTCCCAAACTTATACTAACCCTCAAGCCAAAGGTATCGTATCGAATGCTTGGATGTATCTGTAATGATCATTGTGACTTAAAACCTTGTATATTCTTGTAAGATAGATTTATATATTGTGCATAACAACCTTTGGAGAAAAAAAAGCCTTGTTTTAATATAATACTCGATGTTCAGAAGTATATATAAATATATATATAAATATATGTTGATCTAGAACAATAAGAAAAGGGGGTGGAGTTTCAAGATATCGGGACAAATACTATGCTATATATCATATAATCTATATGAGTTTTGGTCCTGCATCCTGTTTTGATTCGTTCCGTTTCCTTACTTGATGATTATCCATCAACTGGCCTTAAATCCAGGGCTTATATTCACCAAGTGACCCAGAATAGGAGGGCTGTTAATGGAAGAGTCTTTAGGTCGGAGTGTTTTTTTAATGACTCTGAATTAACCTGGTCTTGCGTTGATGTCTACAGTTAGTGCATTTTATGCATGTGTGTCTGAGAGCGCATTTCCCCTGAAATGACGTCCTTTCCTTCGTTTGAAATGTGAAGTGCATGCCTGTCACAACCGAAACAGCCTACGAAACCGTTTTAGTCGTAAAATGCACCAATTGTAGTTTTGTTCCTTAACTTTATGGGCTCAGATTCTTTGTACAATGTCGGGTATGAGGCTAAATCTACTCCATAGTTTTTAGCCTAATCACATGGTGATCTAATACTAGCCCAGCACTCCTTATTCTCAGACAGATTGTGAATACCGGCCCTTGACCTTGAATCACTGCCTTGTTTCTGTTAAACTAAAACAAACAAAAAAACGATTGAATTCTGCTGCACCCAATCCTTTTTTCCTGTTGTCTTTTTACTCTTATTCCTGTCTGTCCTCCTAAACTGTGGCCCTGTCTCAATCTACAGCCTCGCACTTCTCCTTTACTGGCCTCTGAGGTGAATCAAACATACAGTAGGGATGGGAGATATACTGCTATACCTGCTATACCTGTATTTAAACACACTTGGGGTTTTGCCATATTGTGGATAAAAATGGGGAACCAAATTGCTGTGGTCTCAAAGATTATCTATAATAATATCTTTTAGTAGAAGGGGGTTGCAGTGACTAGTTGACTAATATATCCAGTAATAATGTGGACAGCAGTCATTCAACTAGTAGAGATCAGTACCTGAAGTACAGCTGCAGAAAAACAGTAGTGTATAAGCAAGAGAAGCATTCAGAAATCTTTTCATTACTGAATGCGTCTCTTGCATGTTTTTCTGGTGTACTTTAGGTACTGCTCTCTACTAGTTAAGCCACTGCTGCCCACATCATTGATTACTGGATTTAATGTTTGTTTTACAGAACTCTTCATATCGAACCCGACTTGACTGCCGTTAGCTCCTGTTAACAAACTCATTACGGAATATTTTTTTTAAAGCTTTTGTAATTTTTACTACGTTTTTAGTAAAAAGGAATAATGCAGTCCTTAATTATTAGTAGTATTTTATATGTTGTGACATAACCCAGTTCCGAAGACCCACCCCTAATTTGCTGGATTGACACTAACGGGCGCATTATTTGAGAACAGTGCGTTGTGATGAATGACCCAAAAGCAGGCTGAGGGAAGTGCGGGCCGTCGGATTGGTAGCAGGTTGGGGCGGGGCCATCGGCTGTGCTACGTTGGAGCCCTGAGGTCGTCCTGGCCTCAGTCCTTTTGTGCCTTCGAGCTTTCCATAGCGCAGCATGTCGAGCGAAAGAACTCGTATCCGTACAAGGATTTTTTTTTTTATCTCAGGGGTATATGTGCTGTTGTCCTGATGTGAAAAAGTTGTTTCTTTTTGTTCTTTTTCTTTCTTTTTACCTCTTACGTTTATTCTCTTGATGGTCATTTCAAAACGAAGCATAGCGATTTTTTTTGTATCATAATGCAACCTGTATTATAGTCTGTTTTTATTTATGTCTTTGTACAACTTCAGCAGTATTGAAATTCGAATGTCGGTACGACCGAAGAAGAATTAGAAGAAGAAGAGAAAAAAAAACAGACAAACTATTTGAATATGATAAGCTAGCAGAATCACTGACTGATTTCGGTGTTCCATGCAGTTTTTGTTTTGGGTTTTTTTTTCCCGGGAATGATGTTACTTGCTGTTGTACTTTGGGAGTTGTTCTCAGAAAGAAGAAGAACAAATTACAGATCGGAAATAATGATGCTGTCGTGTTACCGAACACCTGTTGCGAACTCTTTGTTTTACCCTTTGATTCTTTGACTGTTAGAAGGCAAAAATGATAGGAATACTGCCTCCCTGCTATTCTGACTGGTATAAAGTATAGGGACAGGTATTGGGAACCAGTTAGTTTAAGGTGGTCCAGTGCTAACCTGCTCCTAGTATGTTTCAGCTGTTATTAGTAATAAGATTATGCAGCAAAATTGTCTGTTAGCGACGGTGCTTTTGATCCGACTGATATATTTGCCAACTTAATGTTAGAGAAAGAAGAAAGTGATGGATAAAGCTAAAGATATCTTAACTTTTACAGGCTATATTGAAAGTGGGAAGTTAAATTGGGAGTGAAATGGATGGCCCAGTCGGATAAAAATCAGCTCAAGCTTCTTCCAGAATCTTCCTCAATGCCTTCTTTTGCATTTGTCAAGCTTCTTTGGTCTCAAAGCAGTGAATGGGAGAGTAAATCTTCGCAAAGGAATTTTATTTACACCCGTTATGCCATCGTTTACGGGTTCGATGAACGTTACCATCGCAGCAGAGCCAGGACAGGGCTACGTCTGAACGCTGATCGTCCCTAAAGCAGTGGGCGGCTGTCGGTTGGGTGAATTAATCATGCGAAAGATAAGTGTGGGAAAAGTGAACTGTCTGAATTATTTAAGATGGACGGAAATGCAGTTGTTGGGGTTTTTTTTTTTTCTTTTTTTATTTGTGCCCAATGTGTTTTTTGTTTCTGAGAGGGGGGTGTGATTGAGTAATGGCCTTTTTACCTGCCATCTGCATTAGTGTCATAGTAAACATGACTATTATTCTGAAACAGAACCTGTCTGTGTTGTTTATGCACTGTGTGGTCAAAAGTATGTGGACGTTTGGCTGTCACACCTACTTGAGCTTGTTTAATAATAATGAATATGGAACTAAAAAGACTTTCCACAGGATTTTGGAGTGTATTTGAAGTAGTCCCTACCCATTCGTTCACTCAAAAGGTTTTCAGAGTGCTTAGACGGGAAATGTCTCACTGATGACCTGGATAAGGGGTGGGGAGTCTGGATGAATATGAACTGCCTTCATACCTGAGATGAGTCAAGCTGGCACTTACAATGGGAGGACAGAAGGATGTCCTGTAGACGAGAGACGGTGAGTTTGCCAAACATGAAAGGAAATGAAAGTCTTGTTGAGAACTGGCTGGTAAGTTCCACATTGGAGCTGCTGGGAAAGTCTTGGTCCTTTTGGGCGGGGAGGGTGTGTGCTTTGCGCGTCTCTGCCGTTGTCCGGGAAACAATAAGTGTGGACATGTCCCCCCTGCTATAATAGTTTCGATGCCCATGACGGGTGTATTTCTTTGAAGTCTTTTATTTTCCTCATGTTCCATTTGCTCCTATTTTTGTTTCGTTTTTATGTATTTCCACTTGTGTTTATTTTACACTGGGGTCTTCTCCTGGAACTGGGCTCCTGTCCCAGAGCTGTGGGGTCCTATACCACCCTGAAGATTGCGTATACCAGGGCCGTTGGTTTTGCTGCTGCTGCTGTTTATCCTGAAAACTTGTTCTGGGAAAGCGAGCGGCCACCAACACCAGCCGCATCCCTGCTCCTAGTTACTGCGTCACTGAACCAACATTGACAACATTGACAGCGCTTATTCACCCCAGGGGAGGAAGGGGGCGGGGGGAGTAGTAACCTGTCGCTCATTGACGTGGTGGAGCATCTATTTGCGGCAGGATGGAGAGAGTAAAAAAGTTATCGGGTGCACACTTCAGAAAGAGAATAAAAGAAAATGAGAAGGCGTTTGTGGGGATGCGCCAAAAATGTTGCTGTGGGTGAAAGACAGCAACAGGTATGAACTATGATGGAAACAAATGTCACACTTGTAACAAGTATTACACCGAATTCTGTCACCATCGAATTCGGTGTAACACCGGCGTCAGGGATTAGGCTATGAACTTCACAGAAGACTGGGCTAGATAGTGCTGCTGATGCCTAGCTTACTTGGGTTGCATACCCCCGAAAAAGTGAGTAGTTGCGCCCCTGGGTGTATCTAAAGAAATGTACATACACCTTCAACAGGGATTTCTGATTATTGTGCAAAAGTCTGGATGAGAACTGTCTTCATACCTGAGATGAGTCAAGCTGGCACTTACACTGGGAGGTCAGAAGGATGTCCTGTAGACGAGAGAGTTTGCCAAACAGAAAAGGAAACGAGACGCTTGTTGAGAACACGCTGGTAAGTTCCATCTCAGAGCTCTTCATTTGAAATGAAGAAATATAAAGACGAGTCATTAAAGTGAGCCAGTGACCCAATGATAGCCTTCCCTTAGGCAAGAAGACTGCAAGCCCATTACCTTCTGGCTCTCATAAACAATCTATGGTTTCATCTAAACCCTAATCCAGGGGTGTCAAACCTGCGATGAGTCCCTGGAGGACAACACTTCTGCCGACGTCGGCATTTTCTCTCCTCTAACCATCTGTGTTCAGCTCAGAAAGGCTGCCTCAGATTTTAATGAGGTTCAAATTTACAGACAAATTCATATAACTGATCAAATCCATAAAACCTCTCGGTTAAAAGAGTCCTTGGAATATTCCGTTAATGTATCTGTCAGTGTACCAATGATGTTTCCATAAAATTGTCACTTCATTTAAGTTTGCTGACATTAAATGAAGTAGGCAGAACACTGTTAGTTTAAAGTGAGCTTCTGAAATTTAAGCTCGACCAATGATGTTGGAACTTGCTGGATGTTATTCCATGGGCGTCAGCGCCATTCACTCTGACGGGGCTTGTCCCCTTCACATTTCGAGATTCAAGATTCAACAGCAGTTTCCAAATGCGCCCATCCCAGAGACTTTTCACGCAGCTACCCATACAACCACCCACCCAAACCCTGACCCACGCCCAAAACCCCGCCCCCCACGCGTAGACCGATGTGCCCCCCCTCACATTAAAAATGCTTCTGACGCCCGTGTGTTAGTCAATGCTGTGACGGGTCGATTGCCATCATCTTTCCTGTTGTTTCTTTTATACTGTGTGTATCCTTACAATGAAACAACACTTTCTTGACTTTAATATATTCATGAGATTATCTGTTTATATCGTAGAACTACATGCTGCAGTGGTTCTGTGATCTGCACCGGAGTCTTCGTTCAAGGCTCTTAATTAGATTCTCTACAGGCTCAAGGATTTTGAAACTGAGTTTCACCACAATTCGTTTTCTTTTAAAAAGATTCATCAGTGGTTTCCACACAGCAATGTTATTATATGCTGTTGCACTAGTAATATTCTCCAGGGACTGCCTCACCACCGAAATCCAAGGAGGACAGATCTCATGAACTTTTGTTTTACACCAAATAAAGGCTGTAGCTGTACCTCCAAGGTTCCAGTGGCTGCTGTGCAGAGTCTTTGCATTTGTCTGGCACTTTGGACTGTTGTTTCTCATTTAGCAGGAGTAATATCACCTGTACTGCAGGTGGCAGCAAAGCACATTAAAGTTGATCCATCGCCAAGACCGTGTTATCTCCACGCTTGTTACAGAAATCCTGATTCAAAACCTCGTCTCTCCATGGTTTTTAGTTTGAGCCATTTTAAACCATTTATTTTGACTTTCTTATCTTAAAATCCAAGCACAACATCAATCCCATTTTCAGATCCAGTGAGTGACACCATTTTGTAACTAAAATCTCATGTTTTTGGAGCAGCTGGTGGTTAGGAAGTTGCTCCTGCAATCAGAAGGTTCTGGGTTCAAATCCCAGCAATAGTGTCATCACTGAGGTTTCCTTGAGCAAGGTATCCTCCCCACACTGCTCCCCGGACAACCCTCGGTGGCAAACCCCTGCTTCACTTGGTGAATGGGTTAAATGTAGATAAAGAATTTCACTCTGTGTGCTGTGGTGTGTTCACGCATGATTATAAGGGGCTGCTTTACTTTAGTGCACTTATTATACCTAACCTTTCAAATTTGTAAAGGAGGTTCCTCTCTTAGTAACGGTCATTTGCCACTTGCATCAGAGTTAGTTGTCATAGCGATACACTGACTTCACTTTTATGTTGCTTTGAATGAAAATGTCTAATTAGGCTTGCGTGGTTATACTGGAAGCATATAGGTATCTGCAAATAATTGCTTAAAAATAAAGTCATTTCCTAATGAAAGAAATGCAGGTATAACAGTATCTTTAATAGACTGGTTATGTGTAGTATACTGTTTCAGACTGTTCAGGTGACATTAAAGGCAGACTGTTATACCTGCATTTTATTTTCATTTCAGCCT
Organism: Brachypetersius altus; assembly: GCA_037974465.1. NCBI lineage: Eukaryota > Metazoa > Chordata > Actinopteri > Characiformes > Alestidae > Brachypetersius > Brachypetersius altus. The sequence goes on from JBBPDB010000083.1 coordinate 5,218,798, forward strand.
TCTTCCACACTTTTCATGAGTTGCTGTAAATGCGAACGTGAAAAGAATCGAGAGCTGTTTACACATTTCTTACCAGTTTATTTGTAACAAATAAAGAGTTCCACGAATACCCCTGTATTCTCACACCACTCTGTCCTCACAACATAAGTAGGAAAATAAAAAAAGCATAAGATTAATTCTCTAATATATATTTACATTTACTACAAAATCAGAGGTAAATGATCATCGACAGGCCTCACTTGTGTTCACGTTAAACGGAGTGAAACTGCAGAAACTCTCGCATCAACGTCTGACAACGTGAACAGTGGCGATAAAAATGGGTATTTGGTCATCGTCACATGATGAAACAGAACGCTATGGACTTCCTACATAAAAGATAATAGTTCCACAAACCAAGTGGTGTGCATCTCTGACTTGGTGTTGAATCAAAAAAATCGAACAAGCTCAGCACTGTGAAAAGAGCCGTGTAGTGAAGCTTGAAGACATTAGGCTGATTTCAAAAGTAGATGCTTAAGAGTTTCTGCAACTTGCACTCAATCATGAGAAACATGTTTATTTCAACTGCAGCGATACTGAGAAAACACGACAAACGCAGAAAGAACGAAGCGTAAGGGAGAACAACGATTTCAATGTCATGGGGGAGCCAAACAGAACACTGAAATGAAATCAACTAAACCTTTGGCTCCTGGAAAGAAGGTTGTTTTCCTTGAGAATCTCGGTACGTTCTCTCTTCCAATTCACTATCCTCCTGACCTGAGGACTAGAGAGAGAACTACGACCCCACCGTCCTGTCTCCTGTAGAACACTTAACGCTAACACTACGAGTGTATAATTCTCTTTAATCTTCGACACCAAAAGATTTTATATCTTAACATGCACACACTGTGAGCAATACAGTGATATTCTTCTCAGACGGCATCAGTAACATTCTGTGCTGAAGAATTAATAAGGGTTAGTGCATAGAACAAGAGTGCAGTCATTTCCAAACGCCAAAGAGGCCGTTCCCTAGAGTGGATGACGCCGCGGCTGCTGTCGAGAACGGAGAACACTGAGAGCATTTTCACATATCTTTATCAAATTCCTGGGATGCTTGGCCCTCTATATTGCCACAAAACCAGGATCATGCCATGTCTGTGGGCTGTTCCACAAATAGATTGCGGAGTGTTTTCATGGCATGATCTGAAATTTGTTCACACTCTTAAAGATAAGGTCTTACTGGTTGTAACCTCATGATACTAATTCAAGAGGATTCCTCTTCAAATGGGAAACCACAAAACTCTTGTGTCTTTCTAGTGCAAAGTATGTTTCATAGATCACTAAAATAATCCCCAGGAATCCCTTTTAAACTACCAAGTGTCTTATGTGAAAATGCCCAAAGAGCGAACATGTCCAAAAGAAAAAAGGTTGAAGCAGCACCTCACCATCTGAAGTGTTTTCAGACACTGCGCACTCCCCGAAAGGCAAAAATAAAGGATTAACTTTTTTTTTTTCTTCCAAAAACAGACAGGAAATACAGGATAATATCCACTGATCATTTGTGGTGTAGGAACGATTCAGGAGTAGAACAATATAGAACTTGTTGCAGTATACAAATACAAATGCTTTTTCTTCCATTATCTTCTCAAAATTCATGAATTGTGGCAATATATGAAGTCCCTCCAAAAATGTGCATGCATATACTGTAAGTGGTAATGATTCCTAAAGGCCTTGGCAGCATAAATTTAGAGTCGATCAGTATGGCTTTGTAAAAAAACAAAGAAACAAAACGGTGTGATAGTACAGTGTGAAACATAACGCTTGTCATTAATCAAGCAATATTAAAATTTCCTGTGGCACATGTAATCACATTTTTATCAAAGTCGACATGTCATTAAACTTAAAATGCAGGTACACGTACATAGAAGTGAATCGAAACCATTTCAAATGTTCAAAACTATGATAAGGCACTACTACAGTTGAATGATCATTTGTGTTATTGTATTGAACATGTCACCGACAAGTTTTGACAAGGTGAACTTCAAAATGTAGTGTCTCTGGTTTGGTGTAACAAAAATTCCTCTAGTAATTTTTTTTTTTTTCCTAACAATGCTTTTCTTTGATATTTGTGCACAAATTAGTGCCTCACTTTACATTTCATAGTTAAAACACCACCCAAAACAATAAACCTTTAAGTGATTT
>JBBPDB010000083.1:5228535-5260441 GCA_037974465.1 Brachypetersius altus
AACAGAACAATACTATGAGAGTCCATAACTGTTCACTGCTTCACTTTACTTGTTTCCTTAAGTGAAAGGAAAGGTTTGGTGAAAAGTGTTCAGCCCTCTATACACGCTAATTCCTTCCACAACCCTTGGGGCTAAGCCCCCCTCGTCTTTCCGTCCTAGTGACATCCCTGTTTCACAGAAGGCATACACACAGGTTCGAAGACTCGTTCTCACCCCCGACAGTGCAATTTGGCTAGGTATATATCCGTGCTAAAATATTGAGGTGAAAGTCATCGTAGCTTGCGTAGTATAGACCCAGCTCCCAACCCAACTTTGTGAATAGATTAGCGGCCCACCACTAATATATATATTATATCGGGTCCTTTTGTACTATTATTTGTTTTTTTGCTGTTGTACACATTCTCTCAAAGGCATTTTCAAAACTACACACATTTTATAAGTTCCCCTATATAAAGAACAAAATCAAAAACGTGTTCAGTGACCGGGTAATACAGGCCTCGCACAGAGCGAGGGTGCCCTGATTCCTCTCATTCTTTGCTCCTACACACTCCTCTTCCTTTCTTCAACATCCAGCATGCTCCACTGCCTTGCACACCAGTGCAGCCCTCTAGCTGATGTTTTTTAATCACATCTTTTTCTGTTTTGAAGCTAATTGCCTGATAGTCTGCTCCCAGTTATTGCCTGTTTGTACAGTATATTACTGTGTGGCTTGTTACATGTATTTTGTTACTTTACACTCGAAGTCTGTCTGTACATGTTTAAAATATATAAAGAACAGAATACTGTCATGAATAGGAAATGGCAGTTGTACTTGATTTTTCTCATTTTCTCAGAGACAGAACTGTAAGCCTCATAGTTTTTTCCCCGTCGTGGTTAAAGTTCTAGTTTCCAGATGTTTGAAGTGTTTGCCTTCACGCTTGCAGAAAGGTGGCAGGAGTAATAATCACATTATTTCTGCTTAGACAAACAGAATTGCGTGTAGTGTTCTCTAAAAGGTGTAAAACCAGTCTGTAATGAGAACGAAATGCAGTGTTTTTGCTACACAGACAAAAGTTAAAGGCTTCAGAAATTCAGAACTGTGTGAGGGCATAGTGGTGTGTAAGCGATTGAGAAAGATAGTAATGGCACAACGCGCACAAATTGTAAAACGTTTTGCCATTATTCCTTTGTGACATGACATTGAGCTCTGAAGGTCCGTATGAAGTTTTCCACAGAAATTAGGCAAAGAAGCCTGTGTTTCTGTTGAGAAATCCTTCAGAACAACAATTGTGCAGGAGATGAGAAAAACAGTGTTCAAATAAAGCCTGTCTGAGGGGATACAACAATAGTCAATTTTATGGACTGTATCATGACTGTTTGGCCATTTGTGGGAATGCTGCGGGTGCTTTATTCATTTTCTCCCTTTATGGTAAACCTCCTGTGTTTCACTGATATCTTTTTCCAGGCCCAACAGAATTTGTTCCATAGAAGAGGATATCTTACAGCAAAAGCGCTGACTTTGCAGTTGAGGGTGTTTTCTTTGTGTTCTTAATTCTTAGTGTTATTTGCCTGAAGTGTTATTTAATCTTGTTGTTTTTTAAAACAGCTGTCAGGCTGAACATTTAGGATCGCTGCTTTAGAAAACATTTGAATGCTGTGTGTCTAATGAAAACCTGTATTTTGCAAATTCACTTGATAGATTCTTGGGTCTATATACTTTGCCATGGTTTTGCTGAGCTCAGCTCTTCCAACTGGCTTGTAATTTATGAAGTGGACTGGAGATGGTCTTAGCCGCAAGAATTCACAGAACGGCACTTTTGTTTGACAAGTGCCAGGTGTCACAGTGCATTACTGTGTGTAAAAATAAAGTATTTATATATGTATCATTTGAGAAAATCAAGCCCAACTGACATTTCCCCATACATGTCAAAATATATATAATGTATATAATACAAATAAGTATAGACAGACTATATATATATAGATATATATATTTATTAGTAGTGCAACGGGTCAAAAAATTCACGGTTCGGATCGGATCATCGTATTAAGTCACGGATCGGATCACTTTTCAGCAAAAAAAAAGAAAGAAAAAAAGACAAGACAAATTAAACTTTCCATTTATTTAAGTATTTTTGGCCGTTAAAAACATTCAACTCAAGACTCATTCCACGCAATTATATAACGACAGCAAAGGGCATAATTACAGTAAACCCCCAGTTTTACGCGGATCCGGACTCGTTCGTGAATTTTCCGGAGCACGCCAAAATGCTCCCACACATGTGATTTAAATTATGCTGGAGGGTTCTTGAGCCCCTCCACTCCTCCTCCTCTGCTACCGCTGGCCATGACTATCACTCGACAGACTGACTACGCGCACCATTCAGCGGAGCTTTTATTTTTCTTTCGGATCTTCGGATCACATGCGTACCGAACCGTGGAGAGAGATCCGTTCGGATCACGGATCAACAGTGATCCATTGCACCACTAGTCGTCTTGCATGCACAGCGTGCCTCCCACCCTTTGATGTCATGGGCTCCCCGTGGGTGTATTATCATCATGTCCGGAGTAGGGGACAAAGCAGTCAAAGGAACTGAGATCTCCAACCCTAAGCTCAGCTCTTACATTTACGGCATTTAGCAGATACTTTTATCCAAACTACAGTCTCCCTGGAACAACTTGGGGTTAAGGGTATTGCTCAGGGACCCAGTGGTTGTATACAAAAGGTAGGCTTCGAACCTATGACCTCTTGGTATGGAGGCAAGTATCCTACCCACTGAGCTACCTCCACCCCCGTCCCAAATCTACTCACTGCATTTCCTCAATACAGTACCGCCACTCAGATCATTTCATACAACTGAACATATACACATCCATCATAAACACATCACACACACCCACCAACCCCCACCCAGTTGTGTCTTCCACGTCCATATGTCTTACGTACTGTATGTCACACGTATTCCACAAGAGATCTATGTCTTTGTAATGTTTGTAATGTGTATGTCAAAGCATTAAAAAAAGCAATGTGTATTTTGCATAGGAGAAACTACTGCAATGTAGTCAAAAAAGCGACTGCTTTTAAAACGCACAGCACCAAGAATTTTTTTAAAGTGCCAAGTAGGGCAGCACTGTTATTATTCATAACACTACAAACAGCACAGGCTGCATTTTATCATACAATAGAAGCTTTGTGTTAACAGCAAGTTCTGGAACTGGAATGTGCTTGATGAACAGCATTCGCTTCATCCACAGCATTAACATTTTGGAGGTGTGCATGCTCAGCTCTGCAAGCTACACTTTCAAATAGTCCTTCTTGCATAGGTCTCAAATTAAATATGTTTAGATGCACTTTCCACATAAGTATAAAACAGTCTTAAGACTGAGATGAACATCAAACTCTGCACTGTGCTGTTTTAGTTCAAGACCTGAATATGACATCTATTCACTAAATATATATGAATTGTGTGATTATGGATTGTAGCTGTTGTGACTTATATTGATCATACTACAATCAACAACAAAAAAAAATAGGGCAATCTGAAATAGTTTAAAAAAGCAAGTTATTCTGGTGTTTCTAAATCTACCAATGTAATACTGATGTGCTCGGGGTGTACCTGCAGTGGACTGTGATAGGACCAGCATCTGGAGGGTTGCACGCTTTGACCCTGCGGAGGAAGGCCAGGAAGGGAGTGGGGTGCTCGGGTACGCCATGGTCGGGCCAAGCCGTGAACTGAAACTGCCGAACCTCTCGCCTCTCACTGCTGCCACTCTGCTCAGAACACATAAAACATACTAAAACCACCAGCTCTGTTTATGGGAAGAAGTTTGTGTGACATGTTTGAGTGAGAGAAGAGCTTGACTGAGAGAAAGAGCGAGAAAGTAGGGGAAGAAGAGAAAGTAACAGAAAGCAAGGATGTGACTGTGAGAGAACAATTGTGTGAGGATGGTGTGACAGAGCAATGAAGTGTGACTGTGTGTGTGTGAGACTTGGAATTCACGCCTCAGAGTCATGTAAGCAAAGCGCAAGCGAAGAACCAGTATTCACAATCACGTTTTTTACCTCTTACCTTTAAGGTCTATGATTTCTGAGAAAAGGAAAATATGCCTATAATTTTTAGTATATTTTATTTTACTGTAATATTTTGAAACATTTATCACAGCACTACTGGCTCCAGTGTTAAGTTTTGCTTGACAACAAAAGGGTTAATTTATTGAACTCAACTAAAAATGATCCAGCCAGGACGTTTTCCATCCCCCCCTTGGTAGTATAGTACCAGGATGCTATAGAGGCACTGGCAAGAATTAGCATTTTTTTCTGTAAGGTTTTCTGCTTGTTTTGACATTTATGTCCTGAACTAAATATGACCATTATGGACAAGTTCACTGGGATTGATGCTTACATGGTTGAACTGCATAAATTAGCATTTTAAATGTGGTCTAACAGAAAGCTGGTCTGAATTGATCAAATCTGAATTGATGCTTTTGGAGTGAGCGAGAGAGAGATATGAGAGAGAGATAGAGAGAGCGAAACAGAGAGAGAGCAAGAGAGATGAGAGAGAGAGAGAGCAAAAGAAAGAGGGTGTGCGAGAGAGAGAGATGAGAGAGAGAGCGAGAGAGCGCGAAAGGGAGAGAGAGATGATAGAGAGGAAGATGAGAGAGAGAGAGAGAGAGAGAGTGAGAGAGCAAAAGAGAGAGAGAGAGAGATAAGAGAGAGAAAGAGAGAAGCAGAGGATTGCGTGACCGTAGTGTGGGAGCTTGAGTAGGACAGAGGGCAATTTAGGCAGCAAGGGCATGACTGTGTGTGAGTTGGAGAGAGAAAGAGAGAGATGAGAGTGTGAGCGTTTGTGTGTTTGTGTATGCAGTGTGTTCACCTTAAACAGAGCAAAGGTCCTGACGCAGTACGTGGCGAGCTCCACTGTGTCCAGCAAAGAGACCTGCATGAGGCCGTACGTCTCGGTGCCTCTGCTGGGCCAGTACTGATCACACTTGTTCTGCACACAGAGCAGCACATAGTCACTCAGCTGCTAATGCACAGACACCAGAAACACCTCACTAACTAATAAAGCAGCCCTATGGCAAACAGTCCACTGCTACTTATAGCACCTCAGCATCAAACACCTCACTGCTTCATACCAGGGATGTCCCAGTCAAGTTATTTTGCCTCTAGTCTAGATATTAAAATACTGAGCGTTGGACGATATGAAGTTCAATCCAATGTATTTGTTTTTGGAGATATGATACAGTTAGTATGTTCAACATATTAAGCAGAGCTAAAACTCAACAGCATTCAAGTTAGGTTTAGGGTTGGGTTTTTAATAGGAGACATTTAGAATTCACATGCATTTAATAGCTATTTAGTTGAAGGCTAGCTAAAGCTGAGCGTTTAAAAAATGTGATTGTGTACTCAAAATGATCTGTTACCATTTAGTTTTTGGTGTCATTTGTCTAGTTTAGCCATATTTTGATGAAAGTCGGCTATATTTGTCACAGTGGAACAGTGAGGTTAAAAAAAGCTCACACTGATCCATTATAACAACTGAACTGAACTGTCAGCTCTGAAACCTTTTAAACATTTCTATTATATACAGAAATACATTATACTCTAGTATAAGAAAATATACTAGAAAGGATTTGTTGAGCAATGTCACAGAAAAATAACATATTTTGGTTCTTTAGAACCTGTTAAGAGATGTCAATGAAATGTGTGTGAAGAACCTTTCTGAGGTTCTCCACACAATTCTAAGAAGAACCCCTAAAAAACTTCTTAACATTATGTGAAGGTTCTTTATAATGTTCAAAGGTCCTCCACATTCATACTTCTCAATGACAAAACTAGTTCTTTAGGACTAAAAAGCTTCTTGCTCAAAAAACCCTATGTGGCACCTTTTTCTTTTTCTATCAGACGACTCTCTACATTTATTCCTTGTTTAACAGTCTGTTAAAACCGACTACAAAACTAAACCAACGGTAAACTGGTATATTTGGATGCCAGTAACATGCAGTGTCCATACAGATATATATCGACCCCGGCTGTATGGAGGTGCAGAAAGAGAGAGAGACGTAAGGAGAGAGTAGAGAGGTGAGAGAAAAATGTGTAGGAGAGCTAGCGATAAGAAAAGAGTGCAAGAGTGAGAGTACAACAAAGGAATCTAAAGGAGACATCTTGCCTTAGAGAAGAAATAGGAAGGCATCTGGAGAACAACAGACAAACACATCAAGCTTTGATCTACTGAGTGACATGAGACAACAGGCTGACTGGTAGAGGAAACATTATTAATGAGCTTTTGTCTCACATTAGAGAGCGTAGATTAGTATGTGATGAAATAACTTCTTTTCAGTACAGAACAACAGAATGTACTTTAAAAAGACAGCTTTACACAAATTACAGAAGAAAACAATGGCAAGCAGTAACTGGATAAAATGCAAGTAGCTGACTGGATGCTGGCTCATTATGGGATTGGGTTTATTTATTAAAGTCATTTATTCTCAGAAGTTACATTTATAAACAATTAAACAATGAACCAGTTAATGGTTTCCATTTATAAACGAAACATTTTTTTTTTAGTGTGGGACTGTTTTATCGGTGCATTTTGTTTATTGGAACTTGTTTTTAATGAAATATTGAGATATGTGTATTGTAAAAATGACTTGAAGTATTCTGATATTGATATATTGCCATATCTGCTACACTTGATCATATTATTACCAGGTTTGCTGACCGTGCTTTACAGTGTATACAAGTCTTCATTTGAAAGAGAGAATCACAGGAATATTTCTGCCTCCTTCTAAATGCAAATGAAAGCTTACCTTTTCTACACTGTCTTAAGAGCACCACCACTTATTTCTGTGAGAGATTTCCTTCCATGAGGGCAAATAAGTACATCTGGTGGGTAGATTTGCTTCAGCCACTATACACCGTGGTGTGTTACATTTTAGCACTGAATGCTAATTTTGCTTGTTTTTGCTAACAATACTTTTAGAAAGTGATCTGCCAATGAAATAAAACAGCTCAATATATAAAATAATTTAAATGCAACTTGCCACTATAATGATTTCAGTATATATGTATATACTGAATATATATGTACATATATACATATATGTGTGTGTGTGTGTACGTACATGCAAATCTATATCTGTTTTCATCCGCCACTAGCTGGGAACTTGCAGATGGTGCTTTTCAAGCTGTTTTTACACTTTTCATCTTCTAAAACATTTATAATTCTACAAAATGCTTGGTTACATTAAATTGATTTAAGGCAAATTTATTCATCTACATGAATCAAATGTATATTGTACAGGAAAGGTGTATTCCGCTGGTTCAATATAATGATATCAGCTGGTTGTACATTTGTGTGGGGTGTGTATATGCTCACTCTTGATTTTTCCTCCAGCTTGGTGATCATGATGATGTTAGCCGTGTGTTGTTCCCAGACCATCCTCCAAAAGTCGCTGATTGTCTCGGGCATCGGCCCCTGGGTGGCTATATATGCGCCCTGCCGACGGTAACCGTCGATGCAGTTGGCATTGATGTAGTCACTGCCTGGTTGACCTACACACCCAGAACAAAGGACAGAAAATGTCAGAGCAGAAAGGTCACGAACGCTTAACAACCACCAGTCTTCCATATTATCCACAAAAGAAAACACTAAAAGACTTTAAGCAAAGCAATTTGATTCACAGCAAACAGAATTCGAAGGAATAGTTGAAAAATAAATGCAAATTTTTTTCCCTTTTCTCAAATGCAGACAATCACACAGGAAACGTGTGGTAAGTCAAAACACCGGAAACTTGCTCCTGTAGTATTACTGAATGTATCTTATATGAATAATTATGAATTAAGCATATACAAAATACAAATTAAATATAAAGATACAGACAAAAGCATGAACAAACACTCAAAATCCTCTATTGAGAGAAATAATCTTATTTTAAGGCAGTAAACAATTTACTTTGCGCAACATTAGTTTCTTTTAAGAAGAATTACGTTCATCAGTGACACAAAACAAGCAAAATGTCATCAAGATTGTATGATTACATCAACAGTTTTAATATTAAATGAAGATATTTAAGGGGGGTGTGTAGAACTAAATATTATGCTTATTTATTAAATCCCCCTCAATGTTCCTGCTTAATATAAGCCTTCATTCTCATTTTCAACATATTTCACTATTTTTTCTTTTTACAGCATACTATTATTAGGTAGAGGTCATACTGCTGTCCACCTAGAAAAGTATGTCAATCGGTGTCAGTCTACATGAGATTACTTGAATTATTCTTGAATTTGGTATAAGAAGAAACTGTGCTAAACTACTCCTTTAGAAAGGATTCTCTGTATCTCAGACAAATACATTCACAAGACTATTGCTTGCTGCTCACACACCCACACATCTACACAAATTCCCTCACCATCATTGTTGGAGAGCACTACTCTGGTGTGGTCGTAGGCGATGACATTAGCATAACGGTTCTTTGGTTTGTTAATCTCCAAGTTTGAGTGCTCCCATGAGAACTGCTGCCCAGGGTCAATAGACTACATGGAGAGAAATGTCAAAGAAATGTCAGGTTTTACAATCATTATCCAACGCTTACAGTATAATTACATTCTCACACACAGTCCTCCCACAGTACCTGGATCGTATTATAGTGAATGTCAACATGCACATACACACTGCTAATTTGGGCTTGCTCAAAGCACAAAGCAAGCCCCATAAAGACATGGTTGAATGAGTTTGGTGCAGAAGAACTTGACTGGCACGCACAGAGCCCTCCATCCAGCTCCTTTGGGGTGCCTTGTGGCGTCCCACATCTGTGCCTGCCCTCATAAATGCTTTACAGAATGAATGGGTACAGAAACTTGAGAAAAGCCTTCCGAGAAGAGTGGAAGCTGCAAACTGGGAACCAGCTCCATATTAAAATCTATGTAAGTGCATGAAATGTCATGGTTTAATTGTCTTGCGTCCCAATACTTTTGTCCATATAGTGTATTTTGTATTTACACAGTTTATCACTTACTTTGTAGGCTTAAAATTACTGAGTGTAGTCTGTTGCTGAGAACTGTCAACTGACATGACAATGCATGACAATGAAGGGAGAGAGGATAACTGATACTGAACCTTTGCATGGAAAAGATGAGTTATAATCTCTGAGTGTACACCAACAAGGTGCACCAACAAAGTAAGTGTGTCTAATAAAGTAAAAGCATTTTCAGTGACTGACAGGGTAGAGGTAGTGTTAAAATATTAGGGAGAACTGCCAATCACATCTGCCAGTAAACCTCTGTTTAATTGAAACTATTAGAGTTCAAAATTCAAATATGATCTATAAAATGATACCAGCTGATAGTAGTAAAGGGTACACAAGTAGACTACCAACTCAGTATATGTCAGCATCAGCACATACATGAACACATTACCTCGTACTCTTGAGAGAATCTGAGATTCTCATTGGCTTTCATCCTCTCTATGTAACTGGGCAATTCTGATATAGCCACTGGTGGATGACTGGCCATACCTGCCAATCAGAAACACATGAGATCAGCTAAAATACTGGCTGCACTAGAGAGCATGCAGTTAATAGGCAGCTGTTTTTAATCCACTGAGACTTTCAAAAGGAAGAAAAAAAAACACTTAGGCATGTGGAAAGATGTTTCCTATTTTTCATAGGAAGAGGAAAGTAAAGTGATTATATCAGAGAGTAAGAGAGAGCAAGTGAGAGACAGGGTGAAAACAGACAGAGAAAGAGCAGTCTTGCAGGCTGTCAGGATGTTATTATACACATTAATTGCATCTATCAGTGGCATTTCTGGCCATTCAGGCGGTTATGGGGGATGAGTAATTGTCCATTTTTTTTGTTGATGGGCGTGGGTTATGTATAGGAAGGGGATTGCGGGTGCAGCCTTAGGCAAATGCCTGGGTTGCCTCTGCCTAGACACACCAATGGCTGTTGTTGTTTAATTGTGAGTTATTTTAACAACACATTATTAGCATTTCAATACAATTCTGCTTCGGATGGAATGCGATCATTGTGTCTGTTTGTGCTTGGGAATATATGGTTAGTACTTAATTAATCCTGATGGATTAGCAGGGGGTGTGTGTAGCTGAAAGTTAGGAGGTCCATAAAGGAAGGAACAATCAAAACTAACTTGGTAACCGCCGATAACCAGAGGAACGCAAACCTAGAAAGGAGACAGCGCAGTTTTGAATTTGTGTGTATGTGGCTGCGTATGTGGGTCCGTGTTCTGGATTAAGAGTACACTGATAAACCAAATATAGTCAGATGCTGTGCTCTGTTAAGCACAAAGCATCATACTGTGCAGCAGGGACAACTGCTTATTTGCATGCCTTGGATAACAAGACATGTTGCCAGGTATTTAAAAGCAAGCATGTATTACCAGGTGTTGGGAAGTTGATTCTGCGGAGCTCCACAGGGTCAGAGGGATGCTGGGAGCTCATGGATTTACCGCTGCTGGGAAAGCTGCACTTCCTGCCTTCTAACTCTGCTCGCTTCCTGTGACACCACAGAGAATGCACAGCAAGATTTGTCCCCGTTCTTGAAATGTTAGTCTTTATTTATGGCCGTTTCAATGCCATTTCAATCATTTTGAATATCTTTTAGATGACATTTTAGACGTGAACTCACCTATCTGGTTTGCTGTTTGTGTCCAAGAGAAAGGGAAACAAAAAAGAAAGAAAATGTGGCATCAGTGAGAGATACTACATTCAGACATTTACAGCATTCACAGCTCCTCCTAAATTATTTGTCCTCTTCCATGTCATCCCTTCATTCCTTTCTTCAGTCGTTTCCTACTATTACCTGAGTTACATATACCTTCTACTGAAGTTCACAGGAAGTAATTTACTTTTTATCTGCAGTTTCACTTCATACCCTGTTCCTTATGCCTCGTTTTTGGTTAAGTTTCATTAACATCTGTGGGTCACAGCATCTGCTCTTTGCTAGTATTTACACTTTCCATTTTTAAGCTTTAGCATTTTATTTTAAACCAAACTGAAAACCATCAGTTCCTATGCGGAAGGATGCTGGATGTTTTAAGAAATCCCACTGCAGTTCTACAGAGAACACAATACATTATTTTAATACAAGGACATCGCCCTCTTCTGCCTTTTTCATATTCACATTTTCTTTTCTCCATGTTACCTCTTAAAGAGGAGGATGAGAATGACAATGCTGATGATGAAGATAACTGCCAACACTGGTCCCACAACCCAGAGAAGACCCTCCTCTTCGTCTACAATAGGCTGTGGTTCGACGTCCGAGAAAACCACGGGGTCAGAGAATGGGCTGGTTGAGCACACGGTCTGTCAAACAACCAACAAATGACAAAAAAGAAAACCCAAAACACAGTGATTCACTTGTGAACCATTATGGCAGCCAAACATTTATTGGACATTACATCCTCTTTCACACTCAATCAATTAATAAAAGATAACACGGACATATGCAGTGTTTTTTTTCTCTCTGGAGCAGCTGGTGGCCTGGTGGTTAAGAAGTTGCCCCTGAAATTGGAAGGTTGTGGGTTCAAATCCCATGAATGCCAGTGGCACCATTGAGGTACCCTTGAGCAACATACTGTCCCCGGTTACACCACGTGTTTACAGACACACCAATCATCATCACTGGTTATGTGTCCCGCCCCGGCCCCCAACACATACAATGAAAACTGCTTCAGTGTTCTCAGTTATAGTAACGCGCATTTTATTGTCAGGAACGGTAACGGCGTTGTAACGGGGAAACAGTCATTTGTCTGATTACTCGTTACTGAAAAAAGTATCGCCGTCAGTAACGCCGTTATTCCCATCACTGTCACCAACTCAGTGTTTTAGCATCTTGTGACTGGAAAGTCCTAGCTAGGGGGCAAGGTAGACTTTTGCTACTTCTCTGGATTTATAGTTAACACACACTTGGTGTTTTCAGAAATAATCTAAAAACCCTTAAATACAACTGTGAAAAAAGCATCACAGAAGCATTACAGCTGTGCCTGCTGTAATCTAACTATTTCCCGGTAATGTGCCACTACGTTTACCAGGATTTTGTGTTTGTGTGAAAGAGACCCATGCATATTTAGATGAAAATTATTTTGGACCATTTCTATTGATTATTTAATGAATTGTTCATCTAATAAACAGTAAAAAAGTAAAACAAAAAAATGGAACTTTAAACAGGACAGATCATGAGACTATAACAGTAACGGCAACATCAGAAAAGTGTTGCCTCAAATAAATAATTCTTGTTTTTAAATGTCACTTTACTGTGAAATGTTGAAAATGCCCATTCTTAGATTACAGCGAAATGGAGTGGCGAAAGATGGAAAGGAAGAGCAGAGACAGAAAATGTGGGGTGAAATATACTCACATGCTGACCCAGTTCCAGGATAGCCAACACAAAACAGACGTACTCCTGTCCGTTAAGCAGCTGTCGGTTCAGGAATGCTCCATACACACGCCCGTCTCCCAGCTTAAATTCTGATGGAAGGTTCTGGAAGTGAGCACTGATGTATGATTTCAACTCGGCCTGTCTCCGCAGACGTACTGATCGGCCTGTGCCATTAATCTCTTTCAGCAGCTGAAAGAGCAAACAGATAAGTACATACAGAGTCAATTTATTCCGAAATAACTGTTTTCAAGGCCTATGTTCTGTGAACATCTACAAGAATTGTGAATTAAATAACAAGAAATTAACTAACAATTAAAAATGTGATTCCTGTGTTAAATAAATGAAACTACTTGTGTTTTACACATATTTTTTTACATTCACTATATGAACAAAAGTATTGGGACACCTGACCAGAACACCAAGAGGTACTTTAATGACATTGCATTTAAATACATAGGCTTTAATATGGAGTTGGTCCCCCCTTTGCTGCTATAACATCTTCCTCTCCTCTTGGAAGGCTTTCTACAAGATTTTGGACTTTCTGTGGGAATTTGTGCCCATTCTTTCTGTAGAGCATTGGTTAGGTCAGGCGCTTCCAGTTCCAGTTCATCCCAAAGGTGTTGGATGGGGTTGAGGTCAGGGCTCTATGTGGACCAGTGAAATTCTTTTATACTGAACTCCTCCAGCCATGACTTTATGGAGCTTGCTTTGTGCACTGGGACACAGAATAAAAAAGGTTCTTCCCCAAACTGTGTCCAAAGAGATGGATGCATGGTGCTGTCTAAAATGTCTTGGTCTGCTGAAGCACTAAGATTGACCTTTACTGGAAGTAAGGGGCCTTGCACAACCCCTGAAAAACAAGTATGTCCCAATACTTCTGTCCATATACTGTATGCATAGTCAACTATGTAAACATTTTCAAAAGTCATCATAACACAACTTGCTGACAAATCTGCCATGTGTGCCATTGAACCGCAGGCAAACCACAGTACCTCATCTAAATTCATTTCATCTGGATCACTCCAAGAATTCTGGAAGTTTCCTCCTCTTTGCCTTTTTAGTGGTACAACGACAATGTAGAAACCTCTGGTAAAAAAATAAACAATACCATAATAAGTACAAACACTAACTTCTACAGGCCAAAAAACAAGCATGCTTATTGTTGAAAGCATGTTATATTTACTTAGCCAGCGTTTTAGTACCAAACCAAATAGCTGAAAAAGAAAGCATGACACATGTACTTTGGTGTGTGTCTTCCAGACTAAAGCTAACCTGACATTAGCTTGCCCCTGCACAGCAGGCAGCTGCAGCGTGGCTATGCTCTGGGCGCTGGTCTTTTCCAGGAGCTGGGGCTTGCTGGGCAGCAAGTTTGGAGCGGTCATGGCTTCTGCACGGTGCTGGAGACCTCCAGTGCCATCAGCTTTGTTGGTTAACAGGAAGGTGTAGAGCGACTGGGGCTTCAGTTTAGTGATCAGCTTATGACCAAGTCTACCATCCACCTCTGCGGTCTGGCCATCCCCATAGGTGATCTGAAGGAGGACAGAGAAGTCATGAAAATGATAAAGCTATTGCAACGTGTGTGAACCATTTATAATTCACAACATTTCTAAATAAATATGATCTAAAATTTCACAAGTCCTAAAAGCCCAAACAAATAAGACAAAAAGATTACATTTTATGGATTGAGGAAAATTATCCAATATTTCATTTCTATGGCAAGAGCATGTCAGTCTTAGCTTTCAGTATTTGGTGTGACCCCCTTGTGGACAAATAACTGTAGCTAAATGTTTCTGGTGTTTTCTCATATTAACTGTTTTATATCCTTTCAAAATATTTCTACTTCTTTTGAGTAAAGGTGGCTTTGACCTGGCCATTCCAAAACCATTACAGGCAGAAATATTGAAATTTCTAAAGGGTTCACATACATCACACCACATTATAAATAAATCACATAATTTAGTCTTTACACATTATACATTTGACTTAATTGTGTGTTCTGTTCTTTTGTATGTTACTGTATTTCTTAGTTCTTCTGTTTGTTGGTATATTAAACTTTTTATTATGTTTATTTACAAACCTTTGACTTTACAGCAGCCATGGACGAAAGTCACCAATTAATACAATTATAATAGAACTACAGCATCCATGGATGAAAGGCACTAATAATAAAATTCTATTATTCCAAGTACTGTCATTACAACCCTCACATATGTGGACACATGTACCAACCCACTGTGAACACTTACAATGAAAGTGTGGGCTTTATTTTGGGACGTTCGTGGCTCCCAGGCTAACAGTGCTGAACTCTTGAAAGCTGCTTTCACACGGAAGTTCACTGCAAACACTGTAACAAAGCAAAACATAAAACCTCACTACACATCAACACTATTCAGAGCTGAAACAGGAGTAAATACAATAGTGATGCCTTTAAGAGCACATCACAGGGGGGCTGACAAAAGCAAACATCTGGAATTTTCATTGGACATTTGACTTTCATGTTAGGCACTAAAACTCATGCTGTAAAATTACATTTGGAAACCTACCTAGTACATACTCAACGTTGGTTCAAAATAAAAGTCAAATGATAGTATATAACCATTAAGAGATTATCTTACATATTCTTAAACTGTATATGGAACATCACAAGCCTAAACACCCATTTCAGATTCTACATTTATTCAGTAGATTCATTCTTTTTAATACACCTACGCTCTGTTGCCTCACCTTGGAACAGGGCATTGCTGAACTTCACCAAAAACAAGTAAATAAATACATGTAATGAAAGATAAAAACACAGGGACCAACATTTCAAGGATAAAAGGCACAGACAGACAGACAGAAAGACAGACAGACAGACAGACAGACATACAGACAACTCTGTGCATGATTAGGGGAAAGGGCCTAGATGTGCTGTGTGCGAGTGTGTGAATCTGGATGTGTCCTACCTTCTTCGAGTGGCTGTGTTCTAGTATATAAAGGGGGACTATAGGGCCCTGGGCCGTCGTCGTTTACCACACACACTCTGACCACATACTCAGTGTCTGCCTTCAGCCCTGTAAGAACCACAGCTGGTTCCACCACCTCCGTTTCCATGGCAATGTCCGTCCCGTTACTGTAGGTGAGCGCGTACCACACGCGGTAACCCTGAATCGGCCCGATAGTTCTGGGCTCTTCCCAGCGCAGGGTGAGAGATGTCGAACCTACGCTGCCAGCTGTTAGGTTGAGCAGAAAGCCTTGTGTTTGCGCTGATTCCGAGCTCACAGCTGTTATGCTTGCTGTGGTGGCTGCGTCCTCTGGCATCGCTACAGTAACCTCTGCGGATGGGCCGTAACCCCAGGCCCCACGAGCAGCCAGCCGGAAGAGGTAGAGGCCTCCAGCGCTCAGGGATGAGACTGTGTAGTTCCACTCATTTTCCCCAAGCTCCACTTCTGTGAAGGAGTCGGAAAGGTTCTCGGCCCGAACGTATGACAGCCGAAAGCCCAGGACGGGTGAGAGGCCCGCATTTGGCATCGACCAACTTAACAGCACAGTGCTGACTGATGTAGTACTGAATGTCAATGTTGGGGCATCTGGCACTGTGGAGGTAACATGAGAAATACTGAAAAACACATATACAATAATATTCAAGTTTTACAAAAAGTCCGCTCTCAGTAGATGTTGACTGTAGCATTATATAGCCTCATTTATAATAATTACTTTTGAAAGTGTGGATTCGTCTGTGGTTTCAAATGACCTTTCATTTGTGTCATAGAGGATAAGATCATTTATTTGAAATTTTTATTTTATTACATTGTGCATTCTTGTGGCGCATTAATAAATAATGAATTTCTTTTTTTAACCTAATGTACCTCCCAATATAATCATGGCTGTTGTCTATTAGGTTAGGTCTAACTGCTCAACTGCCTGACTGCATATGTGAGCTAATAAGATTAGCGGTTACATGGCTAGTATCATGCTGAGTGATGGAGGGGAGGGAGGAAAATCATGTCCATTCAGAAAGCATCACACCAAGAGATGGAGAGAAAGAGAAATGCTTATTATGCTCTTTTAGACTCCTGGCTACGGTTGATTGTCACATTGCTGGTATTCACAATCACCCAATGAGAGTACAAACCCTATTTAACAAATGATTCATTTGAATATTAATTATATCATTTTAGAATTGCACTTAAATTGAAGTGAATGAACCACAGAAGCTGAACTTCTGTGTTTCTTAAAGAAACATATCAACAAATCAAATCTACAGTTTTCCATTTACCCCAGACACACAAGGTTGGAATCAAAATGTTCATGATTAATGTAATTTTGAGGATTATAGCTGATAGACAGCAAAATATTTAACTAAATGCACCAAAGTAAAGCAAAATCCTTCTCTGATTGGTTATATTAAAAAAAAAACCCAAAAAAACCCCACTAATGTTCATACACTATAAGTATACATACATGCTGGTTTAGTTCGGATGACGATGGCTTTGCTACGGGTTCCATCACCTTTGGAGGTGAATGCTGCCACTGCCAAAGTGTATTCGGTGTTTGGCCACAGATCTGACAGAATGAGCTCCTGAATTTGCGCACGCACACACACACACACACAAACACACACAGTGTTGTTTCCTCCTGCATGGTGCAACACATTGCACCATTGTCATGAGAAAACCTTTGGGAAGTCACGACCCTGTGCAGTTCCTCTGCATTTAATAATTCTAGAAGCTAATACTAATAACCGTAATAGTATATTGTGTTGAAGAGGTACAAGCTACAAACACTGTTACTATTTCTTCTGCTAGAGAAATAAGCTACAAGGTTGCAACAAGATTTTGTCATGACAATGATAAGAAAGGATATTAAAAATAAGATCTGATGTGAGAATGTGGAAATGCACAATAAGTGTACTCACATATTGAGCCGATTCATTGTGCAGCTAGATTTGAAGTTAAATCAGAAGAAAGATTATTAATGGTGGCCAAAACAGCTTTCCTTTCATATTTCAAAAAGAGTTTATAATAAAAGGATGGTAACATTATCAAAGATTACTGATTACTACTATTGCATTTTACATTAACTGGAGTTACATAAAGGCGAGGTTTACTGAGACCTGTGTTTTGTATCATTATCTCTATCACAACAGGCTAATAAAGCAGGAAGAGGCTAATGGAGTCTAATGCTGATTTTATCTGAAAGTTCAATGTACATTTTACTGCCATTAGCTGGGTTAAGTCCTTCACCCAGCTGCCAGCGCTTATGAACATAAAAATGATTTATTAAAATAACAGCCTTTGTGTTGTATTTTTTGTCTCTCCCACTGACAACAGCAAGTAACACCTTTAAGCTTTAACAAACACTATTACACTATTTGTACAATGTGAGCTAAAATAGTAGTTTAATTCCATTTAGAAATAATACAACATTAAATGTTTATTAAATGTACTGATTGATTATACTTCAGATAAAGATTGATATGTTATTTCTGTCATTAACTGGTCCTTGTGTCAGGTTTAAGAGAGAAAAGCTCAACACACATTCTCTATGATCTTCAAATATATTATTGGTTTCATTAGTAAATTAATGAAGATTAATTTGAGATTAATTCACTAGTTAATATTCTGCTCATGCTGAAATGAATTTTCCGAAATGCACATAATATCTATATCATGTGCCCTTGAACTCCAGTCAGCTGGAACAAAAGCTGACCCTTATTACAATGTCATTTCCATTCCAAATGCATCATTTTCAAATAAATGCATATATGAGCAACATGAAAAAAATACAGATTAAATAAAATGTCTGAATAAAGTAGCTGCTTGGCTGAATCCAAGAGAATCCCTCACTCTCCGTGGCACTATGTGTAGTCTGACAGGTGTGTGTATGTGTATATGTGGGGGTTCCCATACCTGAGAATCTCTCAGCAGGAGCTCTTTGATTCTTGGAGAGCCTGTTCTCTCTCCAGACGCACGTCTTATGTATGTCACCTGGTAGCCACGGATCTTGCCATTGTGTCGCTCAGCAATCGGCGGTCTCCATGACACTCTAGCAGAGGTAGAGTTTAGGACCACCACATCAACACCCCGAGGCGGCGCACCAGGCACTGCAGGGGCAGTGTGGGGACACGTGAGGTCACAGCACACCTTCCAAGTCACCAAAGGGGGAAGGTTGAGGAAAGGCTGAGGTCGACAATCAGGTAAAGGTTCAAAAACGTCTCCCAAAAAGAGGGTAGGAGGTTGGAAGAAATGGGGAAGGACAAGTGTTGCTTGTCAAAAAATTCAACAGGTTAAACTTCCACAAGTAAAGGAATCCACAGTGTCTGGAAAAGCTTAGGTTACGCTCCTGTCATCCACTGTAGTAAAATGTAAAAAGAAAAATGTTTAAGAAATGTGACTGAGGGAAAATTCAGGATTCAGAAGTTTGGGAAGAGACGAAAGGTTGTTTGGTCACAAAAGAAGGCTGGGGGGTTTAAATCAGCTTCAGCGGAGACGTACCGTCCTCCTGAGTACGGACCAACAGCGGCAGACTCTCAGGTCCTTGGCCCATCTCTGTGTGGGCGGCGACGGTCACCGAGTAGAGAGTCCACTTCCTTAAGCCCTCGATCCGATAGCGGAAACAGTCTGCCGGTATGTTCATTACGTGCTGCACCTGGTCTTTTTCACGTTCCGTGGCGGCGTATCGGATGGAGTAACCCATTACGATCCCAGTATCCCCAGACACAGGGGGTGGAGACCACGTTATCAACAGGCTGTTGGAGGAGGGGCTTGTGCATGCCACTTCCTGAGGAGGGGGGATGGGTTCTGATTGGACAATTAGCAGGGTGGTCGGGTTTTAATCGTGTGTTTTGAGGTGTTAGTGGTTAGTTTTTACAGAGTGAGGAGTGAGAGCAGGACGATGAAAGGAAATGAAGTCAGATAAAAAAAAAAACAAGACAGGAAAGACAAAACGAGCAAACAATGAAAAAAACAGACACGTGTATAATGTGTCAAGACATTTGCACAGACATGTCAAAACTGACTACAAAAAAGTAAAGAATTTTCACACTTAACACTGAGAGCATGTCAAACCTATTAATGGATTCATGTCTGTGCACTGTGAACAGAAAGGGACAAACACACATACATTTAACATTAAACTCACCTTTATCTCTCTCATACTCCTTTAGCTTTAAGTCGATCTTTTCTGCATGTACGTAACGGACCGATTTTTTTTTCTTTTCAGATTTTAACTGACTCACACTTGTTTTGTAATTGTGTGTCATTTGTCACGTGTTTCTCTATAACCTAGCCTGGCAGACAGATATTAATAAGACAGAATCTCCACAAATGACCCAGAACATTGCTTTGCTACCTACTCGGGTAAACACCACACTCATATCAATGAGTTTTCTGTTCTCTTCTGTGGCTTCACGTATGACTCACCAGCAATCTTTCAGCAACCGCAGAGTAGTTTTAACAGAAATCAGAGTTAACACTGGAACCTCTATAAGTCTGAATATATTCCTCTCAGGTGTTACAACTGCAAACTGTTATTAAAAACGCCTGTCAGCAACTATATTTTTGTTTAGTCATTTACTTAGCCAGTATAACCAATGATGAGAAGAACTGTTTTCTCTTTTATGACAAGGATATAACAACATAAAACTACATTTCTGTGATCCAAATACACAGAGATTATATAATATCACAAACTACCACTTAACCCTACCCAAAAGAGTCCTAAAAAAATTGCATCATCACCTACGCAGTTCAGTCAACCCCCGGCTCAGTCATTAGTGTATTTCTTCTTAGAACTGAACTAATAATTGGCCGCAGAAACCCCGCCCAAATTCGGAGACACCGCAAATATCCTCCACAATTTTTTTTTTTGATTTTTTCATGGCAATTTATAGTTTTTCATGCATTTTAATGCTAAATTATTGAACAACAATTTAATTGACTAATTTTGTAACATAAATATAACGTACTGTTGAGAGCACAAAGGAACCGTATACTGGCCACTGCCCTGTGACGCATCTCCGGCAGATGCAGTCTAGCAGTCCCGCGTGTGCCCATTCATTTTACTGTATTTTTATTACTGTATATACAGAGGTAACGTCGGTAAGTTATAGATAAAAATGTTTTAAAAATCAGTATTTCTATACCAAATATTATTTTTTTTCCTATAGCAGTAAGGGTACTGGATTGAATCAGTGGCAGAAGTTCACACTATGTGTATATCTCTGTGACCACGGTAGAAAAGACGAGATAATACCAACCTCTGATAGAAGTCTCTTCTACAGAAATGATCTAAAGATTTTTAGCAGCATGGTAGTCAAACACCAGTCTGGACTGTCTTAATGATGGCAGTGTGCAGAAAATAAAATCATAAGCCTGGCTTTACCAGCAAGGCAACTGGTTCATTTTTTGAAGAGTTGGACATCATAATACAACCAGCAGTTTGAGAGTTACAGGCAATCCTGTTCATATTTCAACAAGAGAACTGCCTCATCCTCTGCTACTGTCGCAGCTAAAGATGAGTGATTTGGGCTCGTCTGACCTTAACATCAGATGACAGCAAGATCAATACACCTCTCAAAAGCCACAAGAGGACTGTCTGGGAGAAGTTACACTGAAATTTGACAGATCCATCTACCAACATTTCACCTAAATTCAGCTTATGCACCGACTCAAAGCTGTACAAAGAAGAGTTCAGGAGCCCACGTGAACATCAGATGATGTACATACAACCTTGTCCACAATGTCACTGCATGAGTCATCTACCATAAAGACATTGAACCATCTACCACAATGGGACATTACCATTAACTTCATTTACAAGAGGCATTATAGTAACAACCCTAGTGCCTGCTTTATCTGCTTTCTTCAAATGCTGTCCATACCTTTTCAATATTGTTTTAGATTATGCCACCGAAATTAGGTTTGAATAGTCATATGACTATTTCAACGTGTGTTTAAAAAAACATTTTTAAAAGGTTTCTGGACATACTGGAGATGACTGCAAGCTGACCAACTTGCTTTCTAATGCTTGGGCCACACTTCAGAATAATCAGGATTTGGAGACAAATTCACCCTCCTGACAATTGTTAAATTATCTTACGGGTACATTACGCTGTGCAACAACCTTGAACTGCTTTCACCTTGTCTGAGTTGACTGGCTGTGAATTGCTGGGTGGGTCCAACAGGTACTACATGTAGCTACAGACTCTAATGTTAGCAGTTACCCCTGCATTTGTATTATCTTGTCTCTATTCTTCTAACTAAGCTAAAACGAGCTAAACTTTGTTCTTTGTGTTTTTTATTATGTTTTTTTTAATTATGTTTTTATTATTATGTTTTACAATAGCTGTACCCTTACCTAGAAGACATGCTCCCCAGCAGAGGGGCAGTAAACCTTTTGCATCCTTTTTCAATTTGATTCATGGTGGACTATGGGACCGTCAATCTTCTGTAGACTGATTTTATCTCTGGTCTGGCATCTTTTCACTCATTCAATTTCTTGACTCTGGATTACACCGACAACACCCGCAGCTCTCCCCTCCCATTTTGCTTTCTCGCACTCCCTTCGCAGGATTGGAAAAAGAAGGGGCACAGAACTGCAGCTCCTACAGCTGGCACTTCACACCCCTTTAACGTTCACACCTCAATATTTTATCTTTTGAATTCCCTTGTGTTGCTCAACCCACCAGACTCCAGATCACTGAGGAACTGGACATCCTCCTCATTTCATTCCCTGACACTGATTCCACAGATTCTTCTTGGTGCCTTCAGCCAAATGACAAGCCACTTCAACCTTCTGTCATATTTTGCTCTCTACATCAGCAAATCTCTTCCAACCTGTAATGTCTTTGACCTTGTTTTCAGAAGAGACACTCCTGCACTTAACATGCTGGCTACCCATCTCTACAGCCATCATCCTTTGTTGTTTACGTCCAGATCTACCCCACCCAGTCTAACGTTGTCTTATCAACTGTTGGCTGCAGTGTTTGCTTTTTTCCTCCACCTGGCCTTTCCTCCACTATACTATAACAATCTGCTCTGTTCTCATATCGTTCTCTTCTATCAAGAATCTATGCTGCAAAGACTCACCTTTTCAAAGATTTTCTCAGAGACTTGGCATCCAATCCCCATAAACTCTTTGCCATATTTTTTTTTTTTCCCTCTCAAACCTTTGGCTCCAAACTTCTTTGACGAAAGATCAGACAGTACTTCCCTGCGGTCTTCACACCTCTGTCCTACTCTCAACCTACCGACCACCCTCCACTTGCTTTACCCCGCTTTATACGGATGAAGTTCTTCAGCTCCTGACATCCTGCAACCCTTGATCCAATCCCATCACCCACACCTCTGATCACTCTGGCCCACACTATTGCTCCTATAATAAATGGCTCCTTGGAAACAGGCCATGTTCCAATAGCCTTTAAATCAGCCGTAGCCGTATCACAAAATAGGCTTCATGACCCAAAGCAGTTTCGATTCAAAGCAGCACACTCTAAAGAAACTGCACTTTTAGCTGGCACTGAGGAGCTTCATACAGCCAAAACAGCTAAACTATGTTCAGTTCTAATTCTTATAGGTGTTTCTGCTGATTGTGATACAGTGATCCTAGGTTCATTTACCAAACTTAGAATCACTGGTTCTGTTTGGCAATGGGACCATGAGGGTTGCAGTCACCCAGTATTATAGAAAGGATCTATGTCTATAGACTAACCACTTGTGTTTTTCAAGGTTCAATGCTTACCCTCTGTTTTTTTTTCTTAAATACTCACTCTCTTGGTGATATTATATCTTCACATAATTTCTCCTACCACTGTTATGCTGACAACACTCATCTTCTCCTTTCCTCCGGGCAACTCTCAGATCTCAGCACCTCTAAATGAAATTCCCATCATCTGAAGATAAATCCCTGCAAAACAGAGTTTGTGCACATCCCAGGGGGTGTATCCCCAAGACCTGACCTGGTCATCACTTTTGGAAATGCTGTTATCACTCCCACATCAAAAGCATGAACTCTAGGTGTTCTCTTAGATGAAGAGCTTTTTATTCTCACATTAACAATCTCCTTTGTGTGTACGTTCATTCTAACATCAAGAGAATCCGTCCATTCCAAACCACTGATTCCCCCAAATACTCATCTGTCATCTCACTCACAAACTAACAAGATTCGCTCCTGGCTGGCCTTCCTCTGAAGACAACAAGGCCTCTACAGATGCAGCAGCACATCCGATCTCACACTACACCAAACCACATTTTTCTGTGGCTGCTCAAATTAAGTTTATTTAAAACAAACAAATATGTGCGTGCGTGTGTGTGTGTGTGTGTGTGTTTGTGATCTGATAGGGCCCTGCTGCAGTACAAACCCTATCTCTGCTAGAATCTAAGTATACTAGCAGCTCTTTATTTTAGGTCTAGGCTTACCAGTGTGAGGGACTTGTACACTACAAAGCACCCAGGTACGTCATTCTGGATAAGAGTGTCTAACAAATGCTGTAAATGAGAACCTGCAAATATAAATGCTATACATTTAAATTAGAGAACCTTGCTCAGGACTCTTCAACAGTGTAATCTGAAAGCGTGTGATCTTGTAATGTGGAGGCTTGAATTACTAACAGAAAGTACAAACAAGAGAGTGACATGTAATTATGAGTGGGGGATTTTAAAGTCCTGCAGTGTGAGCCAGGCATTACTGATTCTATTCTGATGGACTGTGAGCACATGGTCAGTTTGTATATGCACCTGTGTATGAGGAATGTGTGTGAGAGACAAATGTACATACGTGTTTGAGGAGTCTGTATTGTGATCTCGCCGGTGAAAGCCCCCACACCGTGTTTACTCCTCGCTGCTAACTGGAAGGTGTAGGTGGAGAACGGCTTCAGATTCTTCAGCAGGTAACTGGAGTTTGGCTCAAAGGTGATTTTCTGTGGGTGAATGGGATTAACATTCAGCATCAATCCAGAACAGAGTGTGTATGTGTGCATATGTTAGCATAAACACTAGATGCTGCATATGTATATGTGTACAGTTCACCTGTTCTGGTTGGTCTCCTAGTCTGTATATGAGTTCATATCCAATGATGGCATCAGTGCCACTGTGAGCCGGAGGAAACCAAGACAGCAGAACACTCGTCTCTGACTTCACCTCCGCCTTCAGCTCAGTGGGCTGGGAAGGAACTGTGAAGTGCAGACGGGCAGAGAATTGATCCTACGTACTGTATAACACAATGGCTTCAGATAAAGCTAGCGGCAGCTTACATACAAACCCACACATTCGTCTTAGGGCAGGGGTACATAGAAGTTCTAACTAAAACAACTTTTCTTGTGTTGGCTCCGAGCTTCTATATAGTGCATCTGAAATAAAAATTTTAAAGTACAATCAGCTTTAATTCAGAGGTGCTTACATCTACATTGAACATAACCTCCTTTATCATCAAGCAACTAGGCTGACAAAAGTCATACTTAAATTAAAATGGACCTTTTACCTTTTTAGATAATATCTTATGATTTTCTATCCATATTCATTTTAACATAGCATTAACTTGTAACACAGTGTGAATTTGCAATCAATGACTGCTTAAAGTCTCCACTCAGACATCACCAGACACTGGGTATCTTCCCTGGTGATTCTATTCTACATGTATTTTGTTTTTCACAAAGATGATTTTAAATCTTATCTACAGTAACTACAACCCATTTTCTGATCAGTCAAGAATATTCTTCTTTTAAAACCTTGCTGCTTTATTGTCTGGAGCGACTTTCCTGCTGCAAGGTCAACTGTTTTTTCTGAGACATCCACTGGGTTTTCAGACGTTTGGCTGGATCCAAGCCTTTAAGAAGCTTCTTTATGTTTAATCCTGCCACTGGCAGTCATATCATTATCTTGTTTTCAAAGGTGAGATGATACATTTGGGACCATGAGTGGTTTCTTTTTTTCTCCACACTTTGAAAAGAAAATCTTCATTTTATCAATAAGATTTTAACTAAAGATATTAGCAAAATGCTTCTCTTTTTGTGGCTTACCAGAGGTTTGCAAGTTGTGGCTATCTTGCCGCCTCACATCTCTCCATCCTACATCCTGGATATTTTTCTTGCTCTGTTCTATTCTTGAAAGTAATCATAGGGCACCTGACTGAGATCTTCCAGATTGTTTGGCTGCAGTTAAGCTGACCTGCATGTTTTTACTCCTTCACAATGTCTGATTTTTATATGTCTTTTGGAATGTCTCTAATTACTTTCTTTCTTAATGATTATTGTGGCCTACTATACTGGCATTGATAGAAATGTGTCAGAACACACAGAGCCTTGTGGCTTGCTGCATATGGGAGCGACAGACCTTTGAGGACCATGACAAAGCCTCTGTGGGATGTGTTGAACAAACTAGTCTGGTCCAAAGAGGCCCCACCTTACATCTGCAGCTAATATCTTGGTGCCAGGTACTACAACACAACCTCAAAGAGCTTGTGGAATCCATGTCTTGACGGGTAAGAGCTGCATATGAGTATACAGTGAACTTAAAACATGCGTAATAGTATTTCAAATAGCAACATAAACAGTTGCCACAAACATAAACATAAAAGTCAAGGAGAGAAGCCAAAAGAATACCATGTGGAAATGGTATTTCGAGGTATTCTGTTAATATTTTGGAATATATTTCGTTTTCCTTTGGGGAAACAGAGCCAAAACAAGAAAAAATGCATAACTGGCCATTTACTTATGGACTGTGCATCAGCTAAGAAAATCCTGACCTGGGGTCTGTGACAAAAGTTCAAAAATGTTGTGACAATGGCCATGAGATTATGACAACCGAAGAGCTGCAACAAAGATGATGAAGAGGATTATCTTCTCACACACACCCACACAGGCCCAATCCGACCCACCTCCTGTTTTGGCAATGATGTGCAGGTCACTGGAGAGCGGCCCATCTCCCACTGCAGTAAAAGCCAGCACTCTGATGTAATAGGTCTTGTTTGGTGTCAGGTCCTGTATGGTTAAGAAATTCGCCCCACGGACCATCTCCTTCTCCCACTGGCTAACGGGCAGCGAGGAATCCGATGTGTAATACACCCTGTATCCAACCACCTGACCATTCGCCTCCTCTGGCTCCTCCCACTGCACCATTGCTGTGGAGACGCTAAGCATGCGACCTCTGACCCTTCGCGGTGGAGAGCTAGGAGCTTGCTCCGCCGTCCGAGCCTCAACTGTTGGACTGGGGGGGCCACGCCCAATCGAATTCACAGCCATCACTCGGAACTGGTAATGTGAGTAGGGACTGAGCCCCCCGACACTGTAGCGAGTTGTTGCCACAGCATCAATCTCTTTGAATGGGTCCCGGGAAGAGGTGGGGCGGTGCTGAATGATGTAATAAGAAACCGGAAGTGGGTTTCCACTGTCCCACATCAGGGTAATACTAGTGGCAGAGCGCTCCATTACTACTGGAGCTCCCGGAGGGCTTGGCAGAGCTGGAGGGAGGAGAGATGTTCAGAGATAGAGAAACAGAGAGGGCATTTGTAAACAAATAGCCTTTTTTAGTAAGCATCTTGATTTTTTATTTTATTACTCTTAAATATACTGCTCAAAAAAATAATGGGACACTTAAACGACACAATGTAACTTCAAGTCAGTCACACGTCTGTGGAATGAAACAACACTGAGACAACACTGATTTACAGCCTACACTCTCTCAGTGACAATCAGTGTTGCCTCCTAAGTGGACAGTTTGACTTCACAGACGTGTGACTGACTTGAAATTACATTGTGTTGTTTAAGTGTTCCCTTTATTTTGAGCAGTATACACTGAGGAGAAAAAAAACAAATATAAAAAAACATATACATGTATTTTCAAATATGTTCACCTCATCAAATAAATACAAATTGTGCATTAAAATGAGGAAAATCTATCAATTTTCAAGAGATTTGGTATATTTAGGGTTAACACTATACATTTTTTGTACCAAAACACAACAACGCGGTTTTTCACTATGCGCAGTTGCTCTTTGAACACAACCGCTGTATATATATTTTTTTTTCTATATACATTTTTCATATACATTTTCTACGCTATTTCTACAGTCACTCTGAATGGTAAACTTGCCTTTGACAGTGATCTGTGCGACAGTTTCAATAACTCCAAGAGTCGACATGGCCACGCAGGTGTAGTTGGCTGACTGACGCACGTCTGTGAGCTCCAAGACGTTCTTTCCAATGGGCATGTCATCCTCTGGGGTCAAGTCTTCAGTACCCAGCATCCACTTCACGTAAGGCATGGGCACACCTACTGCCTGGCATGTGATGTTCACTCCACCCCCTGGCATAATTTCATAATCCATCGGAGGAACAGAGAAGCGAGGAGGGACCCGACGCACTGTCAAAGCAAAGACAGACTATCATTATCTCAACCAACACAAAAGCTAACAGTGTTAGATTAGATTAGATGTGTGATCAAGGGAAACCGTGACTGATTAGAAGACTGAGTCAGGGTTTGTGGGCTGCATG
The DNA here is from genome assembly GCA_037974465.1 of Brachypetersius altus. Taxonomy (NCBI): domain Eukaryota; kingdom Metazoa; phylum Chordata; class Actinopteri; order Characiformes; family Alestidae; genus Brachypetersius; species Brachypetersius altus. The sequence goes on from JBBPDB010000083.1 coordinate 5,256,380, forward strand.
TTAAAACAGAAGATGCAGACAAACTGTATGGGCATGGGACATTATGCAAAATAGGATTACTCAGGGTATGATCTATGTTTAAACAAATATTTATACACAAATAAATATTCCATTCAATTATTTATGTAAATTATGGTCAGATTCTCACAATTTTGCCAATATTTTCATAATTTACTGATAACATACCATCCTATTTTCATCTAGTGCGCCCTCAAGACCCTACAGCTACTAACAGCTGTATTACTTCTATCACAACCTATATTTTAGTTCCTTATGTATTAAATCAAAATATAATGGACAATGGTGTTAGGCATTTAAACACCCTTCTTTGCAATGAATGCTCAAAGAAGGCACACAGCATTCACATGTAAGTGCTAAAGTAGCCTCTTTTAGATGCAGAAACAGATGACATTTCTGTTGACCAAGAAATGAACAATTATGTGAATTATTATTCACATTTTCAGTTTTCCCAGTGCGACATTATTTTACATCCTTGTGGCAGGTTCCTGGTTGGTTGATGATCATAAACATTGTTAGCTGTTGTAGACAGATAATCAAATCTCCCTGTTTTTTTTTTTTTTAGCAATTGTTATATCTACATATATTTGCATGTTGAATAATGAAGAATATCAATATAATGTAAAACAATTAATGAAAAAACACTGAATAAAGAACAGTTTCACAGACTGATAATCAAGGTGTTATTGGTAATTGGCCCAGGCATATATTGGTGCATCTGTGGTATTTGGATTCTGTTATATACAGTAGTACATTCTGAATGAAACATTCTGAATGAAGGATGGGATTAAGCGTCTAAGACTGAGGTTGGTAGAGTGGAGAGAACACTTACCATCTCTCAGTTCTGAAGAGAAGAAGGTGAAGTGGTATAAAGGGAGAATAGAGAAAAGATAACATCAAGGGAAAGACAAACATAAATCGGATTAGAATGTACTATCTACAAGTGAGAAGGAGAGCAAAAGAAAACTACTGCAGCCACTGTTATAATAGGCTACTTTTCTGCACATTGTTCATGGACACACCTCTGACATAGAGATTGGCGGGAGTTGAGTAGCGCGTTCCATCACTGTTTGTAGCAACGCATTCATATTTCCCTTGATCGGTTTCCTCACTCCGATCAATCTGTAGAGCACCTACACACACACACACACACACACACAGTTACACAAACACACAGGAGAAAAATTTATTTCAAAATACACACCCAAAGACATGATCAATATTAATTCAACCTGTTCTATTGGGGTCATGTTCGACTTGCACATCCTGCTGCCTCATTCTGGCATGAAAGCAGGTGAGGGTGCTTTATCAGAGTAGCCGAGTGGATCAATATAACATTAATGCCACAGAATGAGAAAAAGGGTGTTCTGTCGTTCCATTAGAGCTTTCTGAGGGACTTCATCTTTAGTGGACCTTCACAATCAACAACTCAGCAAGACAGATCCAACAAAAGCCTTGCCTTCTAAATGAATATAGAAAATGCCAAAGAAATGTACTGGCACTAAAAGGGCGATACTGCATTGAAATCCTTCAAAATGGGAGTCAGCTCTTTCCACTGGTTGACTTAGAGGCCAGAAAAAGAAAATGTTAATGAAAAATGATAACCATGGTCAGCAAAGGCACAAAGAGAGAGAGGGGGAAAAAACGTCTTGAAAGATTGCGTTGAATCAATATATGTTCACCTTAAGGATTCAAAAAGATGCTTCATTAGACAGTGTCCAAGAGGGAACTTGCTGGAAAGTGAAATTCAATTTCATTACAGAATAAAAGAGATAAGACAGATCCACAGAAGGATCAGGAGAGTGTTTAAAAAAAACAGGAAAAAGATTTTTTGTGATTATTTATCGATCAAATATCTTTTAAACATTTTATAATAAGGAGAAGCAGAATTGAGTGAACTAAACTATGTTAAAGCAGACAGATTTAGAAAATGTGCATGTTAATATATAAAAAAATTAATTCTGACTAATATACAACCTAATGTAGTGAATGAGAATTTTTTTTCAATTGAAAGATTTACAAAAAAACAAAACACACACAACCACATTGTGTGAGCATGTCTTCAACTACAAGAAGGAAGTAGATTTATCATGATTATACAGCCGTGGCCAGCATGATAAATATAATCCCTAAAAATGACAGGGTTAATCATCGGAAAATAAGTGAGATGAGCAGATGGTGAGGACAGAAAGATGTAAGTCAGAGAGAGGGAGAGAGAAATGTAGACAGATAGAGAGAGAGAGAGAGAAAGAGAGAGCGAGAGATGGCATGTAATATAATGCGATAGTGATGGGTTGGTTGAATGACATGGTTAGCTTTAGACTCTTACCTCTGATTGGTGTACCCCCTGGATGGGTGAGAATGAAAGCAGATGAGAGATTAAAGAAAAGAGTTAGTGCAGCGAGAGAGAGAGAGATAGAAAGAAGAGAGAGAAAGAGACAGACAGACAGACGAGAAGCAGACAGAGGAAGATAAAGAGAGAGAGAGAGAGAGAAAGAGAGAGAGAGGTAGTGAGAAAGAGAAACACACAGAGAGAGAAATAGAAGAGATAGAGAGAGGGCATGTAATTCTTCATGTCTTAAGTGCTAAATGGGTCTGCATTAGTTAACAGTCTTTCAGTTCCGTCAGAAGTTGCTCAACCGAACCAAGCAAAATAAAAAAGAAACCATAACAGTGCTCTCTCGAGAATCCCAGCAGTGTTAACACTCAAGACAGGCAGATTCACATTCGCAGAGGGGAGGGGAAACGAGAAAGCGAGGGTTTTGGGAGAGAATCCGGTTGAATATTCGACATTAGAACAGCAGCAAAAATTGGTCAGCGAGAGAGAGAGAGAGAAAGAGAGAGAGAGAGAGAGAGAGAAAGAGTATAAGAATAAAAGAGGGAGAGTGAGTATAAGAATGGGAGAGAGAGTATAAGAATAAAAAAGAGAGAGAGTATAATTTTAACTACAGAAAAAGAAAGTGAGAGAGCACGAGAGAGAGAGAGAACAGAGATGTAGCTACTCCGATGGCAAAGGGCACTGAGTGAGCGAGATCAAGGGAGTGAGGGCGAGTGAGAGAGGCTGAGTGAAAGTGGCACAGGTTAATTTCCACATGTTAAAGGGGCAGCACTCGGGTGAGATGACTATCTCTACATGACTGGGAGTGAGATTTAAATGGTGCGTGTGTGTGTGTGTGTGTGTGTATGTGTGTGTGTGTTTGTGTAATCTTTATTGCATGACCAGGTGGCACAAGGCTAACTGTGTTGTAAGGTGAAATATCGTGTTCCATGCAGTTTACTAAGACTGATACATTATTGTGCTAGTGGCTGTGGTATGGGTTTGTGTGGCAATAAGTGTGTGTGTTGTGCTGTGCATGTGAGTGCGTGTGTGTGTTGTGCCTCTGTGTAACAGACTTACCAAAGGATTCTGTAGATCAAAACACAAAAAAAGAGACAGCACATGGATCACTTTACAGTCTTTCATGTGTACGAGTCTGTTTTTTGTGTGCGTGATTTTTCGACATTGCAAGGTTAAAACAAGAGATTCAAGAAAAACAGCAAAGATTTTCATTCAGTGTTTTGCAATACATAAAAACACACAGACAGGAACCTACCTGAGCGCAACTGTTTGATACGCCCGTGAGCGTATGTGTCGATGGGAAGGAAGTCTTTAAACCAGGTGATCTCTGGATCTGGGGTGCCACTGGCCGCACACAGCATGGTAGCAGTGCGGGATCGCTCCACCACCTTCAGCTGAGGACCCATATCTATGGACGGGAACCCAGGAGGAAGCTGGTCTTCTGTAATACACACAAACACATACACACATACACACACATTAAACATGTACAGGGCATGTACATAACTCACGCACAAGCTTGAAATAACTGGTGCTAGGAAAAAAGCCCTCATTTTATTTGTTGTCACGAGAAAAGGGGTGCACAACATGAGATACCATTATTTTAAAATGTCTACACAACAGCAGAATTATCCAGTAAAACTGTAGAAGGGAGCTGGTGGCCTAGTGGTTAGGGCATTCGCCCTGCCATCAGGAAGTTGTGGGTT
>JBBPDB010000083.1:5269319-5284572 GCA_037974465.1 Brachypetersius altus
ATCACAGGACAGAACTCAGGGCAGGTGAACACAAAGAACACGTGACACACGCAAACACAAGAATTCAACATAAAAGTAAAAAAAAACCACACAAAACAGAAAACAGTGGCCACTAATGGCCACCAGCCGTGACATCTTCCTCATGCAGAAGTTCTCTTTTTTATGATTCTGTTTATTTTGTACTTATCAGGCCTACATAAACTGTGGTTTATATGTACTGCAATAGCATAAGATGGACAGATACAATCAGATAAAACATGAACAAGCCATTAAACGCCTGAAGGGAAAAACAGATGACAGGACATTCAGAAAAAAACACAACCCATATGGTCACCAGATGCTGGAAATGTTATGATGGCACTTAATAATGATAAAGAGAATCAATTTCCTTAAGCCAACCCATTCTGACCATGCTAGAAAATCTGGAATCTACTTTGCCTTGTAAATTTTGTGAAGCATATGTAGCTTTGTAAAAACAGTCATCGCTGAACTAGACAAAAAGGGACAAGTTACATTTTTCAAGTTCCACCTGTTGTCATTCTTCTGGGAAAGATCTAACTCTCTCACAAATACTACAACACTAAAACCACTGGCCTATGACCGTGAAGGCGCCTCTCAACATGGATTCCACAAGACCTCTGAAGGTGTGTTGTGGTATTTGACAATAAGACTAGTGGAAGATTCTTTTACCCTCTCCTACACGCTCACCGTTTGCTGCTCTTTGCTCGAGGTGCCCAATACTCACTCCTCCTTCCGTGGGTTTGCCCCGCTCACTTGTGGGCGGATACTATCCTGAAAGTTCTACCAGGTTCAAAGATCTATTGGGTAAAATAAATGAAATTTTGGCATTTTTGGATCACACTAGTTTGTCCAGTACATTCCACAGATGCTTGATCGGACTGAGATCTTCCCACAGCGCATCCATGTACCTTCTCTTCCCAGCTCTCTCATATGACCAGGCCACCTTTCTTTCCACAGGTTCAGTTTTCATGCGCCCACTGCAGGCACTTTCAGTGGTGGCTGTAGGTGAGCATGGGTCCTCTGGTGGGTCTGCAGCTATGCAGCCCTATATGAAGCAATGTGCAATGTACTTAATGTTCTAAAACCTTTCAATCAACCTTTTCAGCAAGTTGTGCTAACTCGGCGATCGGACCGCACTGGTGACCATGTCACTGCTGCATTGGTTGTCCTTACTTGGATCGTTTTTGAAAAGTACTTGTCACTGCATACCAGGAAAACCCCAAAATACCTGCTAGGCCAGAGATGCTCTGACTGTCGTCCACCCCTCTCAATCTGGGCACTGTGGGCATTTTGGGCATTTTCTTGCTTCATCAACTTCATTATGTGCAGTATCTTATCTGAAACAGTCTTCATATTACTTTTTATTACTTAATATTACTATTGATCTCTACTAAGTGCAATAACCACCTCCAAACATTTGTGCCGGTAGATTTCACTCAGCTGTGTTACTTATACATAATATTTATACCCAGCATTTCTTTTTACAGCATGATGCATTTTCATATTTATTGAAAATTTATTTAGACTTAATGTTTAATACTTTTCTTGTCTGTGTGTCTGTGCAGCCATTACATATGCAATTTCCTCTGAGACCAATAAAGTTTCTGAACTTGAAGAACTAAGTGTTCACTTGCTGCCTAATAGATCTCACTCCTTGACAGGTGCCACTGTAACGAAATAATCAACATTATTCACTTCACATTTCAGTGATTTTATTGTTGTGGCAGTGTGTGCAGAGCAAGTAGCATATATCTCAAAGAAGCATAGGTAATGTAAGGAAAATATATTCCCCCACAGTTGCTAAAAGCCTTGCAACGTCAGACTAACAGCAAACTCAATAATTAAGCTATCCGGCCCATAAATGTATAATCAGAATTCTTCCAGAATGTGAGTGTGTGAGAGAGAGAGAGAGAGAGGCTGGGCAGCTGAATAGCACTAAGTGAAGTTGTATTAAATATGGATTGTGTGCATGGGAGATTGCCTTGGATGGGGAGTGTTGGGAATCGCCATGGTAACTCTGCCCCCATGTGCACCGCACTTGTCACGTCCCATCACATCAACGGAACACACAGAGTGGCTTGCGACTCCCTCATGCGTGCTACCTCCCCCTCCTCTATCTATTTTTTATTCTTCTGCTGTACTCCGAGTCTTCCCTCGCTTTTACCGCGCTGAAAGAGGAAAGACTACATGTGTCTCTTCCTGTAGGGATTCACACAGGAGGACAGGAATGAAGTGGGGCGAGGGCATTGATACACACACACACACACCACACACACACGCACACACACACACACACACACACTGTGTAGCTGTCATCATGTGAGTGTGTATGGGTATATGTGTGTGTGACAATGTGCCTGGTAGAATTGGGTCAATCTGATCCCTAAATCATGTCATACAGGAGACCTTCAAAACACATATGCCCTCCTCTCAACCCACACACACACACACACACACACACACAATCTGCTTCATTTGGACAACACGCCATATCAGCTTAACACAATCCTCACACACGTGAGCTTACCCACACGCACAATGGCATCGACAATCAGTTGAAAATGTCACATCTTCCCTTATTCGCCCATCGTGTGTGTGTGTGTGTGTGTGTGTGTGGATTATGATCCTCCTACCTTCTGTCTTACGGCCATACGTTATACTGTCTAATCGGAGCAGAACAAAGATCAGTATCATAATCTGATATTTCCTGTGATGCCAAAAGTCAATATATAAGCGGTGTGTGTGTGTGTGTGTGTGTGTGTGTGTGTGTGTGAGAACTGTTGTTTTTTTTGACTCAGCGAATCTGTGCAATTCCAAGCAGGTAAGAGTGAAATAATCAATAGCAATTACCATTACACCAATCTCATTATCTTATTATTGTGGACTAACACGATTAGCCTTTAATTACATGCAACTGAGTTACAGTTAGAGGGCTAATGAGTGCATTCAGTGAGCAAAGGCTGGAAAACACTCAACAGTGTAAAGAGGAGCCTCTCAGACACATAGTAGACCAAGTATAGATTAACGTACAACCTGAACAGGATTGGGTTTTCATTGGATATGTTTACGATTCCGGTGTGTTTACGATTGATTCACACCAGAATCTTAAATATAGGTGACAGAAATAAATGAGATATATTGCTTAGGGGTTGCTTAGTTTACGTAGAGCTTCATAGGACAGAATAATGTCAAGAAAACATCTAATGGCAACGTTTTACCATCAGTATTATGACTGTAAGTTAAATGTGACTCTAGGTTGTTGTTTTTTTCAGCAAGATCATCACATTCATTTTCTCAGGCTTAAATAATTAACGCAGTGCGTCAGATTGCCAATACCCAAGCATTGCATTTTTAGATTTCATGATGAATCAGTCTCGCCAATCAAAACAAGACAATGCTGAGTAATGTAGGATGATATAAATTGCACCTTTTCAACTTGTGATTAAAAAACTGCACTTAAGTCAAAATAAAATGTTTTTATTTCAATACAAAATGGATAAGCTACTCAAACCGACCAATCAAAAATGTTCCATGTGCGATCTGTTCAGCTGATCTCAATTAGAAATTTTGTCATTCCATTTAATATATCCGTATACAAATGCAGCATGTCATTAGTGTTTTACAGCCAGTGACCAACATGGCTTCAAAACCATTTTTCAAATCTTCAGATTAGAACACTTAAGGTAGGACGATACATGTCAATCTGAGCTAAACACAATACAGAGAATAACTTAATGTACTTAATAAATACAGCAAAAATTGACTTTCCAAAGGAATATAATGGATTATTCAAACATAGTGGTTAAAACAAAATGCAGCTACTGTAACAACCTGCATATTTTTTATATTTCCACTCACTAGGCCAACGCTGTGGGGGTGCCATGTGAAGCAACACTGCGTCGTATAGAAGTCCTGCTAACGTCACTGGACAGATTAACACACTTAGAGAAACTGCCAATTCAGTTATATCAGCAAACAAATGTCTGAGCTGGCCAGCATTACGCTGTGTGAGAGGTGGGGGAGAGGGAGGGCCATCCTACCCGACCATAGACAGCGAAGGCAGCTGTGTTCTCATGGTCATGGGTGGCTACAGCACCAGCAGGGATTGAGCTAAGCCCTCCTGACGACGCTTAAACAGTTGCGCCACTCTGAAGCCCAGATGTTCTTTTATAACACAAGTTTTACACATATGGCGCTTTTCCAATGGCACAAGGAACCGTACCGTACTGCGAACCAATGTTTTTCCATTACAAATAAAGTGGCTCGTGCCCGGGCTGACCGACAGCAGAGCCAAAAGCAAGCCGCAGCCGAGCTGACTGCATCCGTGCTTTCTGATTTGTCGAAATGTCATCATAGAAAGAGATCACTGTTTTATACTGCACAAAAAACAACAATGGAGATACAAACGAACAACTGAGGAGTCAATGCACAAGCACACTGAAGATAAATTTCAGTGGGAATTTTCCATGACTTTATCTTTAACACATATGGTGAGAAACATGAAGGTGAAGTGAAAGTGACCATTTGTCATACACGAACACACCACTGCACACAGTACGAAATTCAACCTCTGCAATTCACCAAGTGAGGCATGGGGCAGCCAGGAACACAGCACCCGGGGAGCAGTGTGTGGGGACGGTACCTTGCTCAGGGTACCTCAGCGGTGCCTAGCAGTCTTGGGAATAGAACCCGGACTTTCTGGTCACAGGGCGAATGCCCTAACCACTAGGCTACCAGCAGCTCCAAGTTGGCGATGGTATATTTCCCCTAGATTTGAGTGAACGCATTTGTCTTACTTAAGGATAAGTGGATAGTGAATAATGAAAAGAGAAATTAAGCTAATAAATCATTTGAAAGAAGTATTCAGATTAACTAATGGAAATCAATGATAAATATTAAAAGCCTATCAGATTAAGAGTGGGTTAAATTCTTGATTTCCAAAAAAATATGTTATTTGTTTGTTATTGCAAAATACAGAGTAACACAAAAAATAAATTTTTTTGCAGCGTTGGCATCATCTATGCAACCCTGACAAAAACCTCCCTTTGATCCGAAAACAGAGAAGCAAGAAACAGGAAATGACCTCTGGTGCGGAGATGAAGAACTTGATGTAGACCATTTGTTTATCAGCAGAATAAATTTCTAAACCAACAGGTCTTTCTTTCTTTATTATAAATATGTAGATTAACATGTATATCGGTCATATTGGATTTCTGCCTATACTGTAAACCCAGTCTGGAAAGTCTTTGAAAAGTAGTCTCAAATGTCAAAGTAGATAACAAGAAAGCATTACTCTGAAAAAATAAATGTTATGTAATAACTATGTAATACATTTAATCATTTAATGGTGTTTCCTTAAACATTGGATTAAACATTCTTCAAATGCCTTCTGATATGTAGATCATAGTTTAATATAAATAAAATCACCACAAGTATCACACCTAGTACTGGAGGTGCAAATATTTATTCATATTTCATACATATTTCACAGATATGTAATATTACGTACATCACACTCACATGTAGGGTTAGATCCAAAATGTGCCTTAATGCAATTGCTATATTATAATTCTGAAAGGGCAATGAGGACAAGGAGAGACGCCAATGATTTTATTTAGGAAAACTATACAACACAAACAAGAAAGCATAAACCTACTGATAGTGTAGAAAAGGGTAACGGCAATACACACACATGGGGAAGGGTTTTGGATGACTGAAAAATACACAAACACAGAAAGGGGTATAAATACACAGGTTCACTAGGGACAGGTGTGAAGGGGCGTGGTTATCAATGAACAGGTGATATCAGGGCAGGACAGGGGCAGAGCACTAAGCCAAAACAAGTGTACAGTGACTAATTAGATATTTCTCATACCTCATGAAAAATCCTTAATCTGAGTGAAATATATTTTGAGCTGTTTCAATTAAATAGCCATCATGGTTGACTTCAACTAATGAGTTCACAAATGTATCGCACAGATCCCATGGAGATAATCATAATCGCAAACAGGGGTTTAATAACAAATAAACGAGAATCAGGAGACCACCTGATAAACTTACAGAACACTGAACTGATACTAGGACTAACAAAACAAAACTAAATCAAGCAAAAAGAGGCCGGGGTGGAAAATAAACATGAACACAAGGTGGCGCAATCACACAAAGGAAGAAGCAGATGAGCAAAGCACAGAACAAAATATTAAACAGAAAACACAGAGTGATCAAACTGAGCAAAATCATTAAGTACCAACAAAACTAGACTGAACTAGTGCTGTTTATACTAACTTAATCAGTGAGAGACACCTGGGCTGAGGATGAGGCACAGGTGAACAGGATAACAAGGGGGCGGAGCTAAGGCAAGGCATACTCACATGAAACAGACACATTAACAAAAAACGTATACAATAACAGACAAAAACAGGTGGAAGGCAAAACAAAAAACAGGGAAAAAACAGGGAAAACATTCAGATATTGTTCTGCTAATTGACATTCAGAACTTCTTGCGTCAATCAATTTTACTTCATTTTTACATTTTTATTCAGTTTGCTGATTTTAGCCCAAACCAAAACCTAAAGCTATCAAGGCTCTGAAGAAAATCAAAAAAGAAATCTGACGAAAGCATGCAACTCTTACTCTTAATTTATAATGTAATAAAATCATCCTATTTACCTATTTTACATGATAGATTGAACATAAATGGGAATACTGTGTTAGTGTGTGTGTGTGTGTGTGTGTGTGTATGCGTGTATGCGCCAGAGATTACCAAAGCTAGAAGGAGGACAGCAGGTAGAACAGTAAAAGTAGTTAGAACAGAAGAACATTAAGCAGAGAAAAAATAAGGTTTTATATACAGTGTGAGATGCAGTGTGGGTTATTGCACAGTAATAATCATGTAGAGTGAGTAGTGGATGCTGGACAGTGAGAGTGATGTTATTGTGCAGTACACAGATATTGCACAGTATATTCAGTACCATATTGAACATTAAATATTACATTATTACAAATATTACATTAAACAGTTGGTGGATAGAAGGAGTCCCAGGGGTTAGAGTGTGTGTTCAGTGCATTAGTGAGTTGTAGTTGTGGTTATAGAGTGCTCAGTGTTTGAGTGGAGGAGAGGTTGGGGCCGAGTGTCACAGTCTGGAGCCAGTTGGCGAGAAAGTCCTTTATCCAGGCACATGTGAGAGGGGGGAGGCCGAGAGTGTCCAGTTAGGTGATGAGAATGTCAGGGATGATGGTACTGGCTGAGCTGCAATCCACAAGAGCATCCGGACATAGCTCTGCTGCTGCTCCAGATGGCTCAGCATAGAGTGGAAACATTTTTCTGTAGAGTTTGTTATGTCACTATAGTGACGGCTAAGACACAGACCCCAGAGTAGCGACATTTATGAAAATGGAGATTTATTTATTATTTTTATTTTAATCGCGTCCACAGTAGCAGTATTTCCCCGTCAACACACAATCGCAACAAACGCTGACAAAAGCATGCCAAGGCAGCAGGTGGCGATATAACCTTAAACCGTACAGCATTGGGGACCAGTCAGAAGCCTTGGCGGGCAAACGTCATCCCGAGAAACAGTGGTCAGAGACAGTGTCTGTGTTGGGTGGAGGTAGCTCAGTGAGTAGGATACTTGCCTCTGGACCAAGAGGTCACAGGTTCGAATCCTACCTTCAGCACCACCACTGGGTCCCTGAGCAAGACCCTTAACCACAAGTTGCTCCAGGGAGACCGGCCCCTGTAGTTAGGGAATGGAAGTCGCTTTGGATAAAAGCGTCTGATAAAATGCCGTAAATGCCCTGTCAAAAAATGCTACCTTTAAGTTCATACAGTATATAGTCAGTTTAACACTAAAAATGAAAAATATGATGAGAAATAGGCAAATGATATACATAATCAGAAAAAAAATATTTTATTTAAATTCGAAGGGCCTACATAGATTTTTAGAGGTGCATAGAGTCTGTTTATGCAGTTAGATTCTAACCCTGAGAAATGCTACCGTGAAGCAGAACACAAGCTACTTCAGATCATGCTATGCTTCCAGCTTGTAGTGATTTTGGACAGTGCTGGTGTTTCCCAACTTCCGAAAGCACTCTGCAAACACAGACAAGTTGTATGTATGTACACAGTGAGTATCTGTATACAAATATATACAGAGTGGATATATAAGTAAAAACACTGTAGATACACACACACAAACACACACACATGTACACAATGGAGTGACAGACCTTGACAATAACGGTAGAAATGCACCAGAAAAATTGCACATTTTAATTTGTACATTTGCCCAGCAGTAATAGCCTCACCCAAAAAAATGCACGTGTTGCATCAGAAAAATTGCAATTAAGTAACATTGCACATAAGAGACACTTACCGAAACTACTGTGGTGTACTGGATGTGTGTGTTTGTACAAAGTTATGTGTATTACTATGAGCATTATTATACTGCTATGATGTGTAACAGTCTACCATGTGCAACATTGTGCAATGTTCTTTTCAGGCTTTTAACATTATCAATATCTTATTATGTGCAATAGATTACCATGTGGATATCACTAGTTATGTCAATAGTACTTTTATAAACTGATCTTTACTGTGTGCAATAACCTACCCCTAATCAACATTTGTGTTATTGGTAATTCACTTAACTGTAAGTTACCTACCTATAGTATGTATAGTAACCTATAAGTATACATACTTAGTAACCTAAGTATGTATACCTATAGTATTTAACAATAATTTATATTGTTCTTGTCTGTCTGTCTGTCTGTCTGTATCTGTCTTACCCATCCTTAGTAAGAGCTCATATACAGATACACATACTTCAATTCAATGTGTTAAATTGAACGTGTTATTCAGCCTGAGTTCTTGAAAGGTTTTGTGAAATAATGGAAGCCTCAGTGATTGTGGTGCTCTTCATTATCAATTAAAATGCAGTAAAATAAATATTTTTTGTTATTACAATGTGGATATTTGAGTTGGGTATGATTGTATAATACCAGTAAGATCTCTTTTGCATCCCATCTGAAAATGAGAGCAAAAGAGTGAAAAATGGTCAATAAAGTTTATAAAGTCAAAAGCTGTGTCTTGTGTATGAACATTTCAGAAACAATAAGTATATTCCAATTAAATTTTGCTGAACTGCTAGCTACTTTTTTGAGAGAATAAAAGTATTTTGGATTGAAAGTGGCTTATTTAATTAATTAATGATTTACATGGTGCAAAATACATTTGCTTGAATATCACACAAATCGCCCACTATCAACTTTTTTTTATCAGAGCTGCCCTGCAGTACCAAAGGTCCAGCCAGTAGTGGTGGGTGGATTGATCCAAATATCGATAATATCGATATCACAGTTGGTATTGATATTCATCGATGCCAGTGTCATAAGATTGATACTTTAGTGCTGGTACTTTCAAGTGCCTCTCCAGTCACAGAACGGAGCACACTCTGCTTTTCCTCCCCCTACTGTAATTTGACGTTGTACTGTCACATGACTTAAGAGTGCCAGGTGAACGCGGGCAAACAGCGCACACGCACAGAGAAAGAGAAAGAGAGAGAGAAAGAGAGACAGAGCACTATGGCATAGAATATCCAGGTAGATAATAGTGATGAAAGTAATATTTGTCATCTTCAGCATTAAAAGCTGGTCATTTGTTACTTCAGCCAACTCAAAAAGTATAAGTTATGCTACGATCTAGATACAGTACATTTATCCCATGGAAAGGTGTTATTTAAATTATTTAATTTAATGGAATTGAAATAAATACATTTGTCATGTCGGCTGCACTGAGGGGAAGAAGGGAAGGACGCAGTATTCAACAGGCCAGATAGTCTTTAATGTCCCAAGCACTTAGATATGGTTTCTCGCCAAAACAAAAAGAGTTCAAGTCACAAAATGAACTCAGATTAGATGAGGTTTCAAACCAGACAGATAAACAAAAAGCAGGACTCGTGCGCCGGGCTCTGGCCAGAAAGCAAAACAAAGTACCGGCACGCAAAACTTGGGGGGGAATCAGGGCTCCTAGGGACGAGACGAAAAGAACTCAGGAGGCCGCGCACGAGTCTGCAAAAACAAGAGAACAGAAAAACAGTAGGATCAGGAAAAAACAAAGGCACACACATAAACGCCAACGGTAAACTAATACAGACACACAAGACTCGGGGCTGGCTGGGTTTAAAAGGAGGATCAGGGAGGCAGCAGGTGAGACAACAATTAGACGCAGGTGCGACAGATAAGGAGGGGCTGTAACACAAACGGAGTGGGAAACTACAAAGGGACCAAGGGAACAAGGCTGCTGGGAGTACACACGAAGGAATCTGAACACAAGCAGGATGGGCACGGAGATATAACAGAGACCAGGGAGAAGAGAAACTAATATTCAGGGGAAACGGGGCGGTGACGTCTAGGGGGAGGCGAGGCGGCTGTGACAGTTGACCTCTACACAGAATACAGGTGTGGGAATGAAATCATGTACAAAATGAAAAAAGTGATACGTGCTGTACCTCATATTTCACAAAAATTATTAATTTATATAGTAATTATATTAAAAAATACATAAGACACATAAAAAATTTAAAAACAGAAAAATTAAGAAATAAAGCAAATCTTTCTGCGAAGTAAAAAAATGAAGCCAAACAAAAAGATGATCCAAATGTTCCCTTTCCCTGCCGTCTTCCCCAATACTCCAGCAAAAGCCTCTTTTCTGATGGCGTATAAGTGGATTATGCACACAAACATGCACTCACTCACTCTCTCTCTCTCACACACACACACACACACACACAAACACGCACACGCTCTAAGGCAACCTCAGTGTGTAGGAGAAGGAAAGGGAATGAAACCAGAAATGCAAGACATCAAGTTTTAATACCTATTTTTATCACTCAAGTTTTATCACTTTTTGTCAGTGCCAGCTGCTACCAAACAACTAAGGGCACTCAAATACACACACACACACACACACATACACACACACACACAATAATGTGTATAGTGATGTTTTAATACTGTACTGTTGTGATGTATTGATTTTGCTGCTCTTACTTTTGTCCTGTTCACTTTCTACCATAACATCCACACATTCCACACATTCCACACATTCCACACATTCCACTACTAATGAAGGGAACTTCTTCTAACTCTAATACAAAATCCTTGTGGTGTTTACTTGCTTGTTTAAAAAAGGCTTTAAGAGTTTAGTTAAAAGGCTGTAATTGTAACAAAAACAACTGGTCAGCCGTGTTTTTGGATGCGTTCACTATTGACAGTCTGTGAACAGCCCTTCTGTATGTAATGTGTACTGAACATAAAGTATCTCAGTTCTGATTTAAATACCCTGAGTGTATCAGGCTCAGATCTACAAAAGACAACAGAAATGACCAAACGAAGGAGGACTGAAGCGCAGTATTAGAGTAACGCTGGTGTCTGCAGGTGTTCTGAGATCAGACAGATATTTAGATTTGACTAAACTGTTTAATGGATAATTTGGGAGAGCAGCATATTTAGGTAACACTGAAAACTAACATGAATTTGAGTCATTTGACCTCATTTGTAAGCTCTTAGAAGCACATATACAGTGAACCCTTGCTTATCAGGGGGGTTACGTTCCAAGAGCACCCGCCTTTAGTGAAAAACCCTGATGTTGTACAAAAATGCCTGTTTTTATAGAGTAAACCCCAAATTAGCCGTAAATAAAATGTAAAGGTAAACCCGTATCCCTACTGTAAAGTTTACGCTGCACTCCCGTTACCCCTGTACAGACTGAGCTGTAATTCATGCGTTTTCTTTGGCATGAGCAGGTAAATACAGTAATACATTACTTTAATTTAAAGTAATAAACATACAGGGCTTTAAGAACAACAAAATGAAAAACACCAGAACACTCGAGACGCTCCACAGGAGAAATTCTGCCAGAGATGCATCACAGAGCAGCAGCCAATCAGCAGCAAGGAGAAATAAATAACGCTCTCGGATTAGCTGCTTTCAAACCTCCCGCCTCCGAGCACGGCAGTATTTCACCATCCCAAGACGTGCTCACTTCGTGTTTCTCTCCACAGTATCAAAACATTTATAATGATTTTTATATGGAAATGTAGCTTTTACTCAATTTACATTAATATTTCTGCCACAAAATTAGTAAATATTTTTTACTTAATAAATTAGCCCTGAAATGCATTAAAATTATACATTGCCACAAAAAAAAGCTGTGACATCACAAAAGGCCCGGACATCAAAGCCTTTTCGCGGCAGTATATGATTTTTAATGCTGAGAATTTCAGCAGTTTCCGCGTTAGGGTGCGATCCACGGATGCTTTCTCTTTAACACTTCAGTCCAAAGTAGGGTGGCATGGGGGCACAGTGGGCACCTTTTTTTTTTACCTCACAGCAAGGTCCTGGTCTTGGTGCCCCTCTGGGACGGTGATGGTCCTTTCTTCTGTGGACTCTGCCGGCTCTCCCACGCCTGTGTAGCTTTTCAGCAGGTACTCCAGTTTCCTCCCACAGGAGAACTGGATGCTAAATTGCTGCTAGAGTGTCTGTCCTGTCCAGGGCCTTTTCCCACCTTTCACCCTGTAGCTGCTGGGAAAGGCTCCAGCCCCCACACAGCCCTGCTCAGGGTCAGTGGCTCAGATAATGGCTGGATGGACTAAAGTTATCACGCCTACACTAACAGAGCATGTCTTATTCTGCTACAGCTTTATTTACACACAAACACAAAATGTCATCAGCTGAACATGTCTCCGCATATGCAGCCTCTTAAATTCACAAGCCATCTTAGGTGCAGAGAATTAGTGGATTAGGATGCTTTCCTAGTCAACAGTCACATCAAGCCACATCCAGTTTGGGCCACATTCATACTTACACACAATCATTGCAGCACAAAATGTGTGCAGTGTAACTGATGAGGATATGCTTCAATACATACTGGATTAGGGCAGAAAAATCAAATACATGCAAAGCCTTAAAGCGTCCAAACCCACAGTTCTACAGGACAAAACAACAAAAAACCCAATACGATCTGTGCATGAGAGAAAAACGTACTTTTCATTCTCATACAAGCCTGTTTTGTAAAGAGTTAAGAGGGTTAAGTCAGTTTATCAACTGCACTGCATTATCAGAACTGCATAAGACCTACAGCACCAAAGCTTAGACATGGGCTTTCCCTCCTGACTGATGTGTATCACTGTCAAACCTTCCTGCTGCATCATCATCGTCCCATAAAACTGCTCATTTTTCCCAGACTTTCATTTTTTATTTAGGAACAAAGAATAGTTTTTAAGTAAACTGAACTGAATTCGAATCCTGACCTGCCTTTTCCTTATTAAATGACCACAATCAAAATCCTTTGGCCTAGAAATTGGATTTATTTTCTCTGATTCTCACACATTATTTTAGCTTGTATCGCTGTTGGGTAGAGTTAAAGTCTATTTAAGCCTATTAAAAGGTTTACTCAGACTGTGTGAATGTTTTTATGAGCTTCTCACAAAGTCTTGAGCTTTTCCTTCAAAGCCTTTCATAAATCGAGCCCCGGGTTTATTGACAAAGTGGCCAATCAGTTACACCAAGTGCTGAATTAATAATAAAAGGGAGGGGGTTCAGACTGAAGGGACAGATTAGGGATTGTCTGGTTTGGGCAGTTTTTCTCGGGGCACCCGGCCCATGCTGTAGAACTCCGTGTTGGGTCTCATATCGGTGAGGTGGGCCAGGCGGTTAGACATGGCGAAGAATGCAGCGATAGCAGCAACGTCCCATATATCCTCCCGGTGGAAGCCGTGAGCCTCCAGTGAGCTGAAGTGTTCCTCGGTCACTGTTTCACTGCGACACACGGTCAGGGCGAAGTCCAGCATGGCACGCTCTCGCTCCGAAAGATCCGCAACCTTGTAGTTTACCGCCACCTGCAGGACAGGAGCAAACCAAGTCATCTACAGGCCACAACCCTTTGTTCACTATTTACTGATGTAGACTCTAATCTACTCGTACTTCCTGTTGCTTGAAAATCCCAAACATAATCCCCCCCTCACACAAAACTAGGCTGCACTGAATATTCGGCCACAGCATCCGCAGCCTGCAGCGCCAGACTGGGTTAGAGACATGTCTGCTGTGTGGCACTCATTGATATCTCTAAGAAAGACACGCGGAAGGCGTTTGCAAAGCGAGCAATACCGACATTTCTAGAGGGGGTGCTTCCACAAAGACTTTTTAAAGGTTGGGATTAATTTATCATAGAAAATCAAAAACATCCCGATCGAGCGCAGAAGAGGGAGACCCTTCAAGCACACCCACTCCGTCTGTGTTTCTGAAAAGGCAAGAAAGTTTTCCAGTGATTCCAGTTAATATATGGGCTGCAGTCTCTGTTTTAATAATCATGAGTGCGTTATAATAAGCGAAGAAGGCTCTGAACTCTGCAGGCCGATGAGCGAGGACCTTGAAGACGTTAGGCACGAAGCCACTCTGTGAAGGGACGAGGAGCCTCAGTATATTGTGTGGTAGACGTTACTGCAGTGCTGATCTTTGCATTAAAGTTACATTGAAAATGGGTGGCGTTGTTCCTTCCCCACATATGAGGCCCTATTAGTGATTCCAGTTAATATATGGACTATGCCAGTCTCTGCTTTAATACACTATTTTGTTTAATACATAATCTTTCAACAGTTTAAAAGCACTTGTTATGAATGCACTTTGTTCATACACTTCATTCAGAATTATAAAAAACACTTAAATTCGCTTGTTTTATTAGAGAATATATTTAAGTGTATAATATTCCAGCTATCATGCTTTTAGGCTATTCATGAGTGGGGCCAAGTAAAAAATTTTATTTCAAATTGTATTTTATATTGCGCATTGTTTGAATGCTGTTTTGTACAATGCATAGTTTTGCAACAGATGTATTCTTTGAACCATGAATAAGAATTTATGCAATGCTGGACTTTAGTGAGGTAAGAATATACAGTTCCTCACTTTTGATTTTGGACAAAAAAAAATCAATATAGTGCATCCCTACACAAAATGTAATCAGTCAAATCAATGCTTGGTGTCTTTAGCTTTTAGCTATAGCCACAAGGCTAATGTAGCAGTAGCTTATGTACAGCAATCAACATTAGGTTACCAGGGGGCAGCTGGTGGCCTAGTGGTTAGGGCATTAGCCCCGCAACCAGAAAGCCCGGGTTCGATTCCCAAGACCGCTAGGCACCACTGAGGTACCCTGAGCAAGGTACCGTCCCACACACTG
>JBBPDB010000083.1:5284672-5301015 GCA_037974465.1 Brachypetersius altus
GACTGAAATCAATAAACAGGGAACACATGGGGAAACAGACACGTGGCATGGGGAGAACAGAACACATGACACAAGGATAAGACCCAAAAGACACATAATCACAATAAAAGACCCAAAAACAACCCAGACCATGAACAGAATAAAAACAGAAAAGCGAACCATGACAGTCACAAAGTAAAATGAACACTATGTGCTGATTCAAAAGTGTGACAGAAATGATAGCTATAATAACAGCTATTAGTCATTTGTTAAAGTCTTCAAAGACTTAAAAGGGTCCAGGCCTGTCTTGGCAGATCCAAGTGGAAATATTTGACTTTTGACTGAAATATTCCTTCAAAAATGAACAAAAGCTAAAGCTATATCTTGCATCTTTTACCTACCAAGAGCCATGTTGTGGTCTCTGAACCATCATTTAACCCAATGAAAGTGTCTTATCAGCCCTTCATTTAGACTTTGGCAGTGTTTATGGTATGCATGTGTCCAATGGCGAATAAGTGCAAATATATTTTCTATCACTATAAAAAAGATGAATGATGCTGCATTTATTGTTGGATGCACAAGAATATTCAAAGTGTAGATTGGACAAGAACCACATCCTCTGTTTAACACGTCTAGCTGCTGTAAAAGTGTGGCTGACAGTATACGTTGATGTCGGTGCGAGTCCTTATATAGTGTGACAATTCTGACCTGAGCCTGAGAGGTAAATGTTCGCCCTCCTGCACCTCCGGCCTTTCACATTTTCACACCATGTTCACACCTTTTCAGCTGCTGCATACCTTCACGTGTCTAAAGTAACTAATTCACACTGATAATGGTATAGAAACAAACTGCAGAAAATCATAATAATAATCATAATAATAATAATAATAATAAAAAACACTTATAGCGGCATAGGAACAAACTGCAGAACAACAATAATAAATAAAATTGGTATTGTCCTTTACCTTTTGTTATTTATTTCCATTTTAAACTTAGTAAAGAGGTCAAGACTACTGCTACTAATACAACTACTACTAAGAATAATAATAGTTATTATTATACTAATAAAATAATAATCACTGATAGAATAGGAACAAACTGCAAGGAATCATAACATTAACAATAATTTAAAAATGGTATTGGTATGTTTTTTTATCTTTTGTTGTTTATTTCCATTTTACACTTTGTAAAATGGTCATGAGTCTACAAATTATTATTATTTGTAATATTATTATAATATCATTATTATTGTTTTTATTGTTAGTATTACTACGATTACTATTACTACTGTTGTTATTATTATTTTACTACAATTGTTATTATTATTATCATTTTATCATGTATTACCATTATTTAATAATAAATATTATTTAATTTTTTTTATCTACTGTTCAAAAATGACTAACATCATGATTGGACTTTTGACAGATGATTCAAAGGATAAAAAGGTCTTCTGCCACAACAAATTAATGTCTTAATGAATCAGGCATGCACTTGTTCAGTATGTTGCTTTTCCAACATGCAATCTCTTGCATATTTTTTCATTTGCGGCACCGGTATACACCGTCAGTTGTATGGCTGTGTGCTTGCTTGACTCTGCCACTGAGAGCATATTTAACTAGACAGCCACAAGATCAGTCTTGAGCAGTGATGAGCTGAGCTTTGTGATGTGTTCGTCTTGTTCTGCAGGAAATGTGTCAGTACAATGTTTTCTGGAATGTAAACAAGTTAGAGATGGGCAACATGGAAAAATACACTCAATGGACAAAAGTATTGGGACACACCTGTTTTTCAGGGTTTTGGCTAGTCCCCTTACTTCCAGCAAAGAACAGTCTTAATGCTTCAGCAGACCAAGACATTCTGGACAACACCACGCTTCCAACTTTGTGGGCACAGTCTGTGGAAGAACCTTTACTAGTCCAGCATACTGTGTTCCGTGTGAGTAACTATACCGGTCCACACAGAGCCCTGACCTCAACCCCATTCAACACCTTTTGAATGAACTGGAACAGAGATTGTGATCCAGACCTTCTCGTCCAACATCAGTGTCTGACCTCAAAAATGCTCTACAGAATGAATGGAGACAAATTCCCAACATCTCGTGGAAAAGCTCCCAAGAAGAGTGGAAGCTGTTATAGCTGCAAACTTCATATTAAAGTCTTTTATTTGAATGCAATGTCACTGTTGGTGTAACGGTCAGGTATCCAAATACTTTTGTTAGTATAGTGTGCAATGCTTCAACATTTTCATGATATCACAATATGCCTTTGCCATGAAATATGCAGTGATACTGACTATATCCACTAACTGTGTTACACAATTAACTCACAATTAAGTGAGATTTACGCAAAAGAACGTTACATACCAGACCTATTATTAAGCACAAGCCTGTTATTCCATTCTAACAGATAATATAACTTCTTTGGTGTGATCCAACCCGCTCAGTGGGATTAAGCTGGTGCCAGTCAATTACTGGAGCCATGACCGCTTAAATCAAGACTTATCTAAGCTCAGTGCCAATGTTCACAATCAGCGTCCTCAAAAAACCCGCAGCGTGCAACTGCTCCACGATTCACTGAGGTCATGAGCTAAAATAATTTACTGTGCCTGAATACAAATGTTAAGACTGCTAGGCTTTGATTGTCATGACTGTGAAAGAATGGTAATTGAAGCCATAAGACAAGCCATATCTAGTTAAGATGTGCAATAACCGCGGAAGCTTTTTCAAAGTAAACGATTGCGTAGCAATGGATTATTCATAATCACAGAGACAATATTCATCAGCACAAGTGCAGCAAGTTCCCCCTAATTACAGCTTAACAGGGCGCCAGTGATACATCACTATGATAATGTTCCGGGTGAAATTAGCCCTTTCATACTGATCTAAGACCAGTTTTGTCTCTCCAAAATCCTGACCTTAAGCATCACAAGCTCTGAAAAGCTTCCCAGATCAGCAACTTGAGATTAGCACCCATGATAATACTGAACACTAATGCAGCATTTTCAATGCATTGGCTGCATTACGTTGATAATGGGGGCATTCTTTGTACAAATCTCGTGAGAGCGGAGCTGCCTGTAAAGATAAGAACCTCAACGAGGATTTAAAAAAACACACAATTAACAAAACAAACGCGTTCGCTGATTTTGGTCTAAAAGAGACCTCAGGTTGACATTTTACAAGCTGTTTCAGTGATTTTCACTTTAGGCACCAGTAACTGTTACAAATATAACATTTAGGTTAAGGAGCTAAGGTCCAGATCCTGTTCATTTAATTCCATCTCCAATTAAAAGAGTTACAGTTAGGTCTATAATTAATGGCATCTTTGAAAAGAGAACGTTTTGGAAAATTACCTCAACCTCACACTGTAAAATGTAACTAAAGTATGTTAATATAATATTAAATAATGTTAATATAAGTGATGATTCACAACTGCTTGTTTAACTGGGGTATTAATATAAGACCAAACTCAAACTCTTTTTAGAAAACAGACAAATGAAATAAGACAAAAAAGACCTTAATATGACCATGATAAAAATTATTTAAATGATTAAAAATGCCTATATCCACTGTTTGGAAGTTTAAAACAACTAGAGCTGCAGTGAAGCCACCCAGAAGAGGATGCAGGTTTATTTTGCCCTCAATTAGAGCAAAGAGGACGGTTGGAGAGGCGAACATGTTAACAGCTGGAGATTTGCTATCTCAAACTCTTTTTGCCACCCACATAGCAACAGCTTATTTGAAAGGCATGCCAGGAGAAAGCCTTTTCTTTCATTTAATCACAAAACTAAGCACCTTGGCTTCATTACATGCTACTGGGCATTTGACAGAAAGCAGGTTTTAGGGTCAAGTGAGACAAAAATAGAGCTTTTTGGCAAGAATTACAGATGGTCTTGACGTTACAAAAGGATGTTTATATAGGAAGGACCTTATTTCCCACTATTAATTATTGAGGTGTTTTTCCTCCAAAGGTTAAAAAACTGACAGCTGCTGCTAAAAATGGTTCGATCTTCTAGCAGGAAATGATCCAAAATCTATGTCCAAATCTGAATAACCACAGAAGCTGTTGACATGACATCCCCATCCCACTACCTAAACCCTATTGAAAACCTTTGAACCAACACCTTGCAGTTGACCACACACACACCTCCAATCCACCATGGACTGATAGGCTGTAGTTTCTCTTGAACGCAATATTTAGCTTGAGTGCAATTTTTTTGATGCGACATGTACAATTTTGGGAGTGGAATATTATTACTGGATGAAATATGCAATTTGTCTTGGTGCATTAATACTGTTTCTGGTGCATTATTACTGTTTTTGTTAATGCCTGCTGCTACCAGACAGCCAAGAAAATGTCTACCTGTGTATATACCCACAGCATTCTTATATCTATATTCTTCTATATCAGTGCTGTCAAAAGACCCGGTACTTCGGTACCGGTGATACCGAGCACCCGGTCAACCCGGTTCTAGCTGTGCTATGTGCGTGTCGTGCAGTTGCCTATTCTTCGTAAAAGCACAGACATGGCGACCAGCGGTGCTGCTGATGAGGCGGCTCTGACTCCGCCCGTTGAAAAGAAAGGAGGAAAGAGCCGAGTGTGGAAGTATTTTGTTATTGCGGCTGATGACAAGAGCAACATCACTGATCACCAGGTGTCATCAAAGTTTTATGTCAAAAGGAGGAAATACATCAAACCTTATAAAACACCTCAAAGACCGTCACCCAGATTTAATGAAAGAATTCAAGCAGATAAGTTTTAATTTAATGTTATATTTAGAGCTTTTGTTATAAAAAATATACCCTATAGTAATTTGAATGTCGGATTGAAATAAACATTGGCGTTTGCTTAGTTAATCGTTAGCATAAGCACGGCTAATGCTAACGCAAGTATCAGAATAAAGTTTTTTTATTAACTATTTAATGCTCCTATAGCGTTTAAAACAGGACACAATAGCGTACTATTTTAAATCTCAATTTAAACATTAATGTAATCAAATCAAATATAAAACCAAAGCTATTTGCCATTTCCAGGGCATTCACATTTTATGTAGTTTGTTATAGAAAAACAAGCTACCCCCAGAGCATGGGGGGTGGAGTCATTATAGCAGCTGCAAAGAGAGACCAACTCCATATGAAAGACTTTGTATTTGAATGCAGTGTCATTAAAATCCCTGTTGGTGTTCTGGCCATATAGTATATACACACCAAACCAGATCGACATCGACAGCTAAGAACTGTGCAATTTATCTAGCCTTAACGAGCTAAAGAGATAAGTGTTCATGGCTTCTTTTTTCTTATATAGTGAGACTAAGCTAATCAACCACAAAAACATTTGTATGACCTTTTGAATTCATCTTTTTCAAGGGGGACAATAATTATGAAGCTGACTTTGTGTCTTTATGGCTGGTAGCATGAAGGTCGCCTTCTGAACAAAATCCTAGGGCTGCATAATTAATCATCCTAATTGTGAGCATAATTTTTTGGTTTAATTAAACACAACAAGTTGCAATAACTGTGAGCTTTTCTCTAGTTAGTCACAATGTCAGACAGAAGTGCATTAAATCATGTGCCTTAAATCATCTGTGAATCAAGTGTAAAGTCGGTATACAACTCCGGTTTTTCTATTTGCTGCTTTCTGTGGCGCATATTCGTTTATTCATCAGGCCTTTGGGCATTGATTATTAAAAATGAACACAAATTTAACCCACCTATGAGTTTTTGCAAGAAATTACAACCTTTTTTCCAAAGCTCTGCATTCTCAACTCGCATATATCGTATAAATAATGGCTTCAGAAAATGTGGTTCTCTGCTGATTTCATATTTTTATCACATAAATTGGCTAAACAGTTGTGACAATGATGAAACTGAGTAAAACATTTGTGATTTTCATTTTAGTTATTATCATGCAGCCCCATTCCCAAGTTAGTCTGAGCACTTTATGTCACATTTTGATAAACGTGACTGGATAAAACGCAAGCCTGGATAAAACTGACTGAAAATCTATCAGATGAATAATGGCAGGACATGTTTTTGCAAGTGATAAATGAAGCCGCTACTGTATAAAGAGGTTCAAATGTGAAAATTATGTAGCACTTTCAGTGCATTTGAAAATATTTTGCACATGTTGGCCTCCTAGTACAGCTCGCATTTCGAATTCCATGCCCAAGAGACCACCGTGTTGCACCATATTGTTTTCTCTGTTTAGCTCGACTCTGGATTGGCTTAATAATTGCTTGATGATGTGTTAAATCAGGTGTTTCAGCATGGTTAGATATCAAACTGTGAAGGGGCACCCCATTGCGAAGACTGACAACAAGCGTATGAAGAACGCACCTCTGACTGTTTAAATCAGACTGGTATGAAAACTAGGGCTGTCATGATTAATCAACTCATATTTATATTTTAAAAAAGTACACATTCTTAATAATCTTAATCAGCCCAGTGATTACCGCAGGACGATAAGCAGGGAGTCATTATAAATCTGTTTTCTGACTAAATATTTTCCACAAGGGAAAGACTATAGTTTTTTCACAATTCGCAGGTGCTCTTTGAACGTAACCCCCATGAATTTCGGAGGTTCACTGTATATGGAAGTTTCTCCAGATTGTGTTGATGCTGGAGGTGTCAGACCGCTGAGCTTTATTTGGTGTTTTTATGTCACGTAGAACCATGGTTATTAAATTTTTAAAAAACACATAATAACCACTATTGGGGTTTAAATGTTTTTGTCACGCGCTAAAGGCCAAGAACAAAAATACCCACACAAACTGAAGAAAGACAAGATCCTTGAACTGGTGAGAATTTTCAGGATAAAAAACCCACAGAAGGGGGTCCCGAGAGCGGCCAAGAGAAAGAGCAGCAAACGGAGAGTGTGTAGGAGAACAAACACCGGTTTCAGGCTGTTTTACACTGTTTATATTTGTTAAAATTAGACTGTTACAAATATGAGTTTTATGTGTTAATCATTAAACTTTTTAAATATAATGAAAAAAAATGACTCAGCTAATCAGTTACTAAAGTAATTGACTGTGACATTCTTTTCTAAATGGTTAGAATGTTAAATCAGTCATTAAAGTGTGAAAAAAATCTTCTAATAAGGAAATTAATATTACATATCTGTTGAAAAACGTCTCTGTTTTGTCTAAAGAAGGAAGCACAGATGTACTCCTGCACACCGGATGAGAAGCTCTGCATTGCACAGCACTGCCGGAGGGTCCCAGGAACCACGCAGCAGATTGTAGAGTAGCTACAGCATTTAAGAATAATTAAGCAGCTCATTTTAAGTTCATTTTACACTCTGCTGCTGGGGCTGCCCAATGCTGGTCCTGCAGATCTACCACCCTCCACACCAAGCACATCTGGCTCTAACATTCAAACGTCCCTGACGTTCATTCCGGTGGATCAGGTGTTTTGGAGCAGGGCTGGAGCTAAACTCTGCCGGGCAGTAGATCTCAGGCACCAGGACTGATTACCTTGGATTTAATGAAATAAAACTTAACGCCATAAAAGAATTTATCTGGTTTGATGCTAGCTAACTAAACATTCACAAACAAAATGGGCAATGGTTACATTCACTATATTCTCTCATTAATAAACTAGAACAAGCACTTCCATGAGAAAGTGTGAAGAGTGATTGCATGATTGTGAATGTTTGGAAACACCAAAAACTGGACAATTTAAAAAATTGTGTTAATTTAACTACAACAAACAATCACACACATCTTTATATAAATGAACTGAGTTTTTGTGTCTAGAAATCCGTTTTATGAGCGTGCTGTGTGTTTTGCTCCGTTTGTTTCTTCACGTTTGTTTTGTTGCCATTTTCTACCCCCTCAGCATCCGTCACTCCACTGGCTCTCTCTCCAAACGGTGCTCAACTATTCTCTCTCTCTCCCAATATGTTTCAGAGGTCTCTTGACCATTTTTAAATGATCAATATTTGGCTTCTGATCATCCGATCACAAAGTTTTATACAAGCGTACTGCTATGGATTAACGTTGGAGCGATTAAGCGACTGAAATCCCCGTTTAGAACAGAACAGATGGGGACTCTCAGCTTTGAAGCCTCTATGAAGACTTGCATATGAATATGATGTATTAGACAGATCTCTTTATTTTTACAATACCTAACAGGCTACTGATTATCGCTGCTCTGTTTGCAGGATTTCAAATCCAGATAATGAGTGCTACAACTTAACTCACAGAAATACCAAAGAAATCGGTATCCAGGAGTCCAAAAAAAAAATGCTTTGCTTTCAGTGGAGAGAGGAAGATGGCAGCCAGCAGAGGACAGTTCAAAATTGGGGAAGAAGAAAAAGCAACGCAGTAAGTGCCAAAATTGCTGGGCAGTGGATGGGCTTACTGCAACTTGCATGAATGTTTTTGTGCGCTGCAACAGATAAATACCACACTGAACAAAACGGACTAATGGAATTCACTGTACTTTCTCACAGATAAACATCCATTAGAAAATATGAAGTGTGAGTGGTTGGGAATGTTTGGAGACACTAAAACATTGGTTTTATGGATGAAAAAAAACCATTTGTGTTAAAAACAAAAATGCAGAACCAACAGTCGCACGCGTCTTTTTTCGTGAATGAATTTCAGCGTCTGGAAGTTGTTTTATGAACGTGTTTGTTTCTTCACATATTTTTGTTGCCTTTTTCTACCTCCTCTGCATCTGTCTATCCACTATTTCTCCAAACGGGGCTCAGCTATCCTCTCTCTCTCTTCCCCAATATATTTCAGTGAAAGTGACAATTCGGTCATACGTGAACACACCACAGTACACAGTGTGAACAGCACGAAATACTTCCTCTGCATTTAACCCATTCACCAAGTGAAGCAGAGGTGAAGCCAGGAACACGGCGTCCAGGGAGCAGTGTGTGGGGACGGTACCTTGCTCAGAGGTGCCTAGCGGTCTTGGGAGTCGAACCCGCGACTTCCTGATCACAGGGCTAATGCCTTAATCACTAGGCCACCAGCTGTTTCAGAGGTCTCTTGAATGATCAATACTCAGTCCCTGATCAACCACTCACACTACTATGGATTATTACGTTTTGACATTGGAGCGAGTGCGGAATTGCCTTTTTATCTAGAAAAAGTTTGATTGTAAAACTTACAAAGAGCAATACTGCTTCTGCAAAAGGCTTTGTGAAGACTCCTTTATAAAGTGTGTTTATGCTGTGTGTTCGTTAAGTGGCATGCCACTTCCGGCAAATTTGGTTTGTAAATAACAGGGGAATTAAAATGTAAAACCAAAAAACACGCTGAATACTAGTTACAAAGAACAAAGCAGGGAGACTGAGACTCTTAATTAATTAAACTGTGAATACACTCCAACTAAATGGCTACTTAAATAAATCTGCAGCACTTGTTAGGCTTTAGAAACACTCTTCAGAAATGGCAGGAACAAGTACAAATGCATCGTAAGCACAAAGCCGCTACTGTGATGCTTACATTATTAATACCGAACCATATGCCAGTGAAGCTTAGGCCACCTGCTTCATAAAAGTGCAAGCTTGTGTGTTCAAAGTGTGCCAAGAATCTGCAGCAGGTATGCAGAAGAGGTTAATTATTTAAAACTGATTTTTTTCCCTCACCCTCCTTACTGCCCTCCTCCCCGTTCCAGCCTCCAATCAACAGGGCTTGGGTGAAATAGGTCACTTGACGCAAATCAGGAGGCCAAAACCACCTCTGCTCTTCAGTACTTGGACTGTCACATACACGCAATGTTTTCATGACCGATTGGGGACTCAAATGTGGACACAAACCTGGTTAAGCTAGCTGACACTAACTCTATTCATGTTTTACCATCTACACTACATGGACAAAAGTATTGGGACACCTGACCATTGCACCAACAGGGACGTCCATGACACTGTATTCTAATACATAGACTTTGGAGTCGGTCTGCCTTTGGAAGGTTTTCCGCAAGATTTTGGCATTTCTGTGGGCATTTGTGTCCATTCAATCTGTAGAGCATTCATAAGATCAGGCACTGATACTAGCCAAGAATGCCTGTCTCGCAATCTCCAGTCCAGTGCATCCCAAAGGTGCTGGATGGGGTTGAGGACAGGGCTCTGTGTGGACCAGTTAAGTTCTTTTACACCTCCTCCAGCATGTCTTTATGGGTTTTGCTTTGTGCACTGGGACACAGTCATGCTGGAATAGAAAAGGTTCTTCCCCAAACACAAAATTGGACGCATTGTGCAAATATGTCTTGTTATACTGAAGCACTAAGATTACCCTTCACTGTAATTAAGGGGCCACCTGATTTCAATCATTAAGAGGTGTGTCCCAATACATTTGTTCATATAGTGTATGAGAGAACACTGAACACAAAAGCCCACCTGCACACCACTGAATGAAACACACTTCATCAAGGATTCTCAGTAAAACCTTTGCTTTATGTATGATCTCCTGCAAGCTATTTTGCCTACAACATTATGCAATTAGAAAAATTACTTCAAGCTAAGCATGTCTGTCACTTTTTCTTATGAGATACGCCCATGCTGTCCCCAAGCACTACTAAGCCTCACCATCACTGTGCGCGTAAGGAAATGCTGCAGGGTTTTATTTTAATAAGCTATATGCGCATTTATAATTACCTCTAAAGAAACAGAGTACGTATGGAGACCCCAGAATGCCATTTCAGCACAATTTTCCTTGTATGTTTTGGGAACTGTGAATGCAAGATGCAAAAAGGGAGTGATGCTAAACAAAACCCACCCGGCACAAGAAGAGGAGCACAATTTTACACAAAATTATCTATTTTTGGGATTAACTTTGTTGTGATACGGATTAAGAGAGACAATTTAGCACACACATTCACCTAGTCTAGGTTTAATTAGTAATTAACAAGTCAAAATAAATAAACATGCTGAATCCTAGTTACAAAGAAACAAAGCAGGGAGACCAAGACTCTTAATTAAACCACCTATATCAAGACCATACTCCAACTAAATGACTTAAATTAAATCTACAGAACTTGTTAGGTTTAGGAAACAATCTTTAGAATCGGCAGGGACATGCACAAATGCTTTACAAGCACAAAGCCCCGATACAGTGTTGGTTGCATTATAGTGGCAATGCTTTGAAAGCAAAAAAAAGGCCTTTAAAATATTAGCAGCACAATTTTTAAAACCTACTCTGTTGTTGGAGCTCTGGATGTAATAGGCTATAATGGGAGCTATGCTAAACAGAACCGTTATACTGCCCCACACGAAGCATAAATGGGGGCTCTATAACTGTGAGGAATTTTGATGTTAAATGGGTTAAAAGGGTCCTACATTCTCCTACCTGAGTAAACATCTCTCTCTCTCTCTGGCTCGGTCCGGTCGGAACCGTCGGTTACAGCAGTTAAATCGTCTGTTGCAGCCGTTAAATCGCCGGCACAGCAGTTAAACCGTCGGTTGGAGCCGTTAAACGGGACTAGGACGGCATAGCAACGCTCTCCTCCTCCTCCTGTGACTAACGGCTCCTGCAGCCGTTAAAAGAGACGGCAGGGCGGAGCGCTGCTGAAGAAAGAGAGGAATGAAGGAGACGAAGCGTGGTGTGTGATCTGGTTCCTCTCCCTCTCCTCTCCCTCTCCTCTCCTCTTCTCTCTCTCTCTCTCTCTCTCTCTCTCTCTCGCTCTCTCTCCCCATCACATGCACGCGCTCGCTAGCCCAGCTACAGGCAGGAGTCGCGAGGCGTGGTGACGTCAATAAAGCGCGAAAAAACGCGCCCGGAGCTTCACGTGGAGATGAATTCTTTGGAGCCATTTTCTACTCGAGCTTCTTTGTGTGGTTTTACTTTTTAAAATACTTACTACATACAATCTGGAACTGAGTTATATGGACAAAAGTATTGGGACACACCTCTTAAGTACTGAATTCAGGTGGTCGCCTATCCATTCCACCAACAAGGACTTCAATTACATAGACTTGAGTTGGTTCCCCCTTTGCAGCTCTCACAGCTCCCACTCGTCTTGGAACGCTTTCCACAAGATGTAGGAGTTTCTGTGGAAATTTGAGCTCATTCATTCTGTACAGCAGGGGTCACCAACGTGGTGCCCACGGGCACCAGGGTGCTCCCAAGGACCACAGGGAACAGCGTCTATCATTTAATTTGATCCTGTTACTATTCTTTTTTAATCACCTTTGCATTTTTATAGATTTGAAAGTGACAATAGCTAAAATAGCGACTTCCTTTCACTAACTACAGGGACAGTCTCCCTGGAGCAACTTGGGGTTAAGGGTCTTGCTCAGGAACTCATTGGTGGTGTGCTGAAGGTAGGATCTGAACCCATGACCTCTTGATCTAGAGGCAAGTATCTATGCCTCCACCATGTTCATTATACATGAAGTTTAGATAAGTTAAGGTAAACTCTGTTCTAGTGTATCAAACTGGTAGCCCTTCATATGGCTCAGTACCTGTGAAGTAGCTCTCAGTTTCAAAATGGTTGACCCCTGCTGTAGACCATATATGAGGTCAGACAGAATTGGAGTTGGAAGCATGAGGTTGTTCAAAATGTTTAGGTTTGCTGAAGCATTAAGAGGGACCTTAACAGGAAGTAAGAGGTATTAAACCAAACCCGGAAAAACAGGTGTGTCCCAGTACTTTTGTTCATATAGTGTATGTGTTTATGTTTATGTTTATATAAACATATGTTTATGTTTATATAAACATATGTTTATGTTTATGTCTAATGTGCATGTGCAGTGTTAGCTTAGCGCTAGCATATTATTAGAGGGACCACATTGGGACTAGCAGAAATTAGCATTAATGTAAAGGTATAGTAAAATGGTTTTATGGCCTGTAGATACAGTTCACAATTGCTACAGCTAAATACTGCTGTAGGCACACATTTTCAGAGGGAAATCCTCTGGCTGTGTTTTCCAAAGAAAGACTGCATTTTTATGCTTTTGTGTGTGTGTGTGTGTGGGGAGGGGGGAGGGGGGCGGCATTTTCTCATGGGGACCAGCCATATGTCTCTACAACATCACTTTTTTATGTTTAGATCTGGGGACATCTGGTTCCGACAAACAGTTGAAGATACACTTAAAGACGTGCAGAGGTTTGTATTCCTGTCTTTATGAGGTCCCACAATAGCTTTCAGTATTATGCCACAATATGTGACAAACTTAACTAAAGGAAATGAAGTTTTAAAATGTACATAAAGGAAATATTTGGTCTCTTGCTTTTCCAAATCTTTTCCAATAAACTCCTAAGGCTTTTCAAGGGGTCAACCAAATGCCCCCATATTTGGGGTCTCTCATTTTCATGTTTCTCTATCAGCCTGGTGACACGGGATCCCCAAAAGGGACAAATACGGATAGTTATACAGATATACAGATACACACACACACACACACTTCAGCAGTAGCCTAGTTCCCAGAGCGATATGTTAATGAGGCCGCATTAAGCTGCTTCACTTGCAGAAAGTCACTCAAGTAACAACGGAGACGGCAGTCGGCACACAAACAGGCACACACACACACACTCACACAAAAGAGAGCTATTTCCAGGATGAATTTTAATTGAGCACGAGAGTGTAAGATTATACAGAATTTGATTGAGTTGAACCCCAGCATGGCGAGCACTGCGACACTCCCCTAAACATAAACACACACACACACACACACACACAGTTCAATCAGTGCAGCAAGTATGTAAGGGAGTGATGGAAGTGCAAGATGCTCTTAAACAAAATGTCAGTGTTAGTGGTTCAGACACTCGACATTTCACACCAAATTAACACACAACCGCAAGCCATACAGACACACACACACACACAGCCTGGCAACATCAAAGAGATGACATTTAATTAATCTAACTAAATCTGGCCTTTGAAGAGAGAGGGGAAAAGAGAGAGAGGGCATTCTACAACAACAATGTATTTATATCGCCTGTGCCATTTATCACAGGTTAACAGTCCTCGACTGCATTTAAAGGCTTCCTTTAAGTCCTTATACTGTGGCCATTGAAGAATGTATACCGTGTTATGTTATCTCTGTTGTAGCAAATCTCTGAAGTGTTAACCGTAGATTTAAATACGATGCAATGGCTTGCTAAAAGGTTTTATCTGATGAAATACGACCGGCTGCTGTATATGGACCGATTTGAGCCTTGACTGCACAATATAGCAAAAATGCTAAATTTTTAACAAGTTCGAGGTATACACAGCCGGCATGTCATGCAAGGCAAGCATCCAAAATAGAAGCAACGTTTATTTTTGTGCTTCGTGTAAGCATTACCGTCACTGTGCCACATGACGTTCAAGGTTGGTGTTAAAGACTGCATAGAGTGTGACACGCTGGAAAACAGACTTCACAGGCAGATACTGTTTTTAAATTGTGAAAAAAATGATTGAGAACTCATTAGCCATATGGTTAGGGTGCTGCCCCTGCAATCAGAAGGTCGTGGGATCGAATCACAGGATCTCGAGTGTCATCACTGAGGTACCCATGAGCAAGGTACCATCCTCACACACCGCTCCCTGGGTGCCCTTCATTAGTGGCAGCCCCCTGCTTCACTGGGGCAGCTTGGTGGCCTAGTGGTTAGGGTGTTGCCCCTGCAATCAGAAGGTTGTTGGTTTGAACCCTAACACTGCTAGTTAAGGTACCATTCCCACACAATGCTATACTTGGTGGGAGTGATAAATGCAGAGAAAGAATTTCGTATCGCTTTACTTTACTTGCCTCTGGAGCAAGTGGTCATGGGTTCGAATCCTACCTTTAGAAAACCACCACTGGGTTCCTGAGCAAGACCCTTAACTCCAGGTTGCTCCAGGGAGACAGACCCCTGTAGTTAGGGACTGGCACTCGCCTTGGATAAAAGTGGCTGCTAAATGCTGTACTTATAATAGCCACTCCTACCTCTTCTTTTCTCTGAGGGACAATCCAAAAGTCTAGCTGTGAAAATCTTCTTCTTCCCCTTAAAGCTTCTTTAAGCTCCAAAATGGTGGAAATTCTCACACATGCCTAATTACTGCTAACCAGTCTTCAACAATTGCAATGAAAATATAAAGGTACAGAAAATTATGAACATCCCTGGTAGGAGCCTAGAGGGTAAAGCACTTGCCTGTGAATCCAATGACCATAAAGTTGCAGGTTCAAACCCTCCACTTTCTACCACTGTGTCCTTGAGCAAGACACTTAATCTGTCCCTGTAACGAATGACTGTAAGTCGCTCTGGATAAGAATGTCAGCCAAATGTCTTCTTTACCCTTTTTTAGCTACGCCTCCCCTTGCCTTAATAACAGCGGCAGTCCTGTTAAATCATGATTACACCAGATCCTGTTAGGTCATGATTAGCCCATTTTTGCAGTATTTTCTTCCCCACATTCTAGAAACTCAAGGAGGCATGGGTCAATGTGTGACTGGTTCAACAGACATGACAAAATTCTGCGACTCCTTGACCAGAGGGGAACCTTTAGGGGCTCATAGGCCATTAGAGGTCGAGGACGCCTAATGATTTCTGTGAAATGAAAGAAATATATCTAACTTTTCCTTCGTTTGTTTTTAAATTGAATTCAGAATCTACACAGATAGAGCTCTGCAAGCTGTCCCATTGGTTAGGCCTTCCGGAGCAAAACCAAAGGCCCGACCAAAGGGAGAGCTTGACTGGATCAATCTACGTAGATACAATGGGCATAAAAAAAAAGTACGATTTGCATTCAAACATAATTTTAGCTTTGAAAGACATTTCAATGCTTTAAATGTCCTTGTCCAATCTAAACCGGTTAATGTGACTCGCTGTTAGCTTAGTGCTAACAAACTATTAGAAATTCTGTTGGAATGCTGCCAGAAATTAGGACTGTGCATGTATGAACTGAAGGCCTAGGTTTGATTGTAATGATTTTCCTCTGGCGTCCACTGATCCCCAGTCCTGTGGAATAGTTGGTGAGATGCTGAAACTGGCTTTAAGCAGCTGGAGCTGAAATGTGCACCCCGTTAGTGAGAGAATGGGCCAAAATGGACAGGAACTCAAGATAATCCTGTAATACTTACCTTACAGGATTGATGCTGTTATTAAGGAAAGGGGACGTGTAACTAAATTAGAAAATATGCATTTTTCCCCAGTGAGCTTCTAATAGCGTGATATAGTAGTGTAAAGATGTGCTAAATCTCTCTCTCTCACTTTCTCATTTTCCCTCTCTCTCTCTTCCTCTAACTCTCTATGTCTCTCTCTGAAATGGTCATTTGCTGTAATCCTGGGATTAATTTGATGTCTTGTGTGAGGGTGTGCATGTGAAAGGGAAAGCTAAAGTCGTTCGCTCATCTTCAGCTATCTCCCCCAACACACACACACACACACACACACACACACACACACACACACACACACACCCGCACACACCGTCCCTCCATTATTATGCT
>JBBPDB010000083.1:5310504-5321946 GCA_037974465.1 Brachypetersius altus
CGGTCTTGGGGATCGAACCCGGACTTTCTGGTCACGGGGCGGATGCCTTAACCACTAGGCCATCCAACTGCCCCACACATGCACATACCCAAACAATCTGTTGCTGGGTTCACCATTTGTCCTCCACTAACCATTGCATAGATGGACAAGACCTGCCATTTTGGAGATGCTCTGACCCATTTGTCATGAACTTCAAGAATTCACTGTTTACTCTATGCCTAATATAGCCCAGCCCTTGGCAAGTGCCACTGTAAGATTTTACTTGCCAGCAATCTAAGCGTTTTGGCTGATTAGTTTATACATATACAGGCATACACTGCTGTTACATTACATTCACAGATGCATGCAGTCAGACACCCAATCCTTTTACTCAGATCCAGCACCCCACGTATATATATGTTCGTGTGGCAAATATGAAAGTGACCATTCTGTCAGGCGTGAACATGCCTCTGCATTTAAGCCATCCACCAAGTGAAGCAGGGGGCAGCCAGGAACACAGCACCTGGGAGCAGTGTGTGGGGACGGTACCTTGCTCAGGGTACCTCAGAGGTGCTTAGCAGCCTTGGGAATCGAACCCACAACTTCCTGATCGCAGGGTGAACGTCCTAACCACTAGGCTACCAGCTGCCCATATCTATGGCACCTGGAAAAATACTTAACAAGCTAGTAATCAGGGCAGCAAGTATTTAATTGCTCTCCTCAAGGACTCCCGGGTCTCCTTACCTGTAAACATGGCATGAAAATACGGACTCCCAGCAGCCAGAACTACTCTATGTGCAGCAATCTCCACATCTTCAGCAACAATGGTCACATCACACAACACACTTTGACTGGAACAAAGAGAGGAAAAGCATATTTTTACACATTTCTTGGAATTAGAATCTTCAATATTATAGTTGGTCTCCCTCAAGAACACATTGAATCAAATATAGCACTGTTTTCATGCACAAACAACAAAGAGAAGAGTCCAAAATCTTCTCTAAACTTTCCTTATTTCTGTGCCATAAGCACTCTATTGCAGATGAACACACTGATACTATCACTTACTGAAATAGAGAAAAACCGAAGGCACACACCTGCGCAGTTCGTTCATGATCCTGAAGGCTTTTCTCATGTGGCGTGGGTTAATGGTGACTGCGCTCTGCTTCTCACACACATCATCCTTGAGCTCGACAGTTTTATGATGGCAAAGCTTAGTGCATCTGGAAAACAGCACAATAATAAGAATAAGAAGAATGCTTGGCATGGCAGTTTAAGAAGAAAGGGAATGTCGAGAATAATTTGCTTTAAATACAACAAGCAGAAAAAAAAAGCATAAGTAATGTGCCTATGGTTGAGAAATAGCATAGATATTTGCATTAGCTTTAATTGTGCTACAATATATTTTTACCATTTGTGTTTCATGTTCCAACACTTCTAGATTATTTCTGTTAATCCCTATAAATTCACGCTAATTCCCATGGAAACGTTGACAATTCCCAGAATTTTGCAACCCTGCTCAGCAGAGATACTGTTCAAACCTCAGCCGTAGTTGAGAGAGAGTCATCTTTTAATCCGGTCCGACAAGCAGAACTTTCTGCAGTTATTCACTCTTCAAAATCTTCTACCTGTTCACTCGATTCTATTCCTACAAGCCTGCTCAAAGAAGTCCTAATAGTAAATATTGGACATGGGCATTTACGGGCAGCCCTGTGTTGCTGCTGTGGAACACGCATGACACGCCCCCTCTACTGGCCTACAGTTAGCTTACTGCTAACACAGTAGCGTACAGTTAGCAAGCATTACATACGGAAACCAGCAGCAATGGTGGAAAAATATTAAAGACCATCTTGATTAGATATGCTGTCAATGATTTCTGTGTGTCTCTCTCTGTGTCTCGGTTTCTCTCTCTGCTTCTCTGTAACACTGTGTTTAAAGACAAAGCTGCTCAACAAGATGTAGAAACTAAACGCTTAAATGCGTGGTTACACTTAACAATTGATGCTGTAAATGCAGTTTATAAATGAAAGTCTTCACTTGTGAAAATGGAGAATAGAACAGCTTGTCAACATGTCTTGAAAAATGGTCACACGATTTAGTGCAGTTAGCTCTCCTCCGCACCCCCCCCCCCCAAAAAAAAAAAAAAAAAAAAATTCAAAAACCGATCACAACTGAAACCGATTTCTAAACATTGGCCATAGAAAAACCCATATCAGTCGACCTCTGCTGTGTGAATTTCAAGAGAACTAACTCTGTTCTCCGTTTTTTAGCTCACCTAGACAAATGTACAGCAGTTACCTGGATTTAGGTCTTTGAAAACAAAACATTTTCAATACAAAGGCACTGACAAAAACAGGGGCTTTAGGGGCTGTGTGAGTCCTCGGGGACATCATCCCACAAAACCACAGAAAAATCTTTACTCTGTGAAAAAGTGGGCATCCAGCAAAACCAGTTACTATTCTCAAATTAAAGCATGTTAGCCCTTACAACCCTGAGGGTATTTATAGTTTACCTTACAACATGGGAAAGATACTGGACTACCTCAAACCAACAACAGTATGTCCTCTGCAGTACTGGGGCCCCACAGGGAATGGTTCGTGAAAGTGAAAGTGACAATCTGGTCATACGTGAACACACCACTGCACACAGTGTAAACAGCACTAAATTCTTCCTCTGCATTTAACCCATTCACCAAGTGAAGCAGGGGGCAGCCAGGAACACGGCGCCCGGGGAGCAGTGTGTGGGACGGTACCTTGCTCAGGGTACCTCAGAGGTGCCTAGCGGTCTTGGGAATAGAACCCAGACTTTCACAGGACGAATAACTAGGCTACAAACTGCACCGTTCCTCTTCACCATCTACACTGCAGACTTCTCTCACAACTCCACCAACTGCTTCCTGCAGAAGTTCTCTTATGACTCTGCAATAGTCATCACTGATGGGCACGACAAGGAGTACAGAAAACTGACCCGGGACTTTGTGGACTGGTGCCAGCAGTAGACTAGAAAAACCAAGGAGCTGGTAGTAGACTTCCACAGGCACAAACATCCTCCACAGCATCCACTGAACATCCAAGGCAATGACATTGAGGCTGTGGAGAGCTACAGGTACCCTGGTGTTCATCTGAACAATAAACTGGACTGGCCTCACTACTCAAATGCCCTCTACAGGAAAGGGCAGAGCAGGCTGTACCTGCTGCTGAGACTCAGGTATTTGAGTGAAGGGCCTGAAGACTTTTTATGACTTTGTGGTGGCCTTAGCCATCTTGTACGATGTGGTCTGCTTGGCATCTCTGCTGGGCACAGAAAGAGACTGAACAGAAGCAGGACCTCGCTCCGAATCCACCTAGTCTATCACGCACAAACACACACACGTACACCATTACAACAGCTTTACGGTAAAGTCGCTAACAATAATCATCCCTGTTGGACAACATCTCCCACCCCATGCTGGAGACTCTGACAGCACTGAGCAGCTCCTTCAGTGGCAGGCTGCTGCACCCACAATGTGGGACGGAGAGATTCAGCCGGTCTTTCCTTCCAACTGCTGTCAGACTCCACAACAAAGATTGCAGATGACCACACGTGCAGACACACACACACACACACACGCACACACACACACACACACAATACACAGGATAGCTTTTGCTAAATTCTCTTACGTGCAATATGACCAAGTGCAATTTTTTGACACAACATGTGCAAAGTTTGGGTAAAACTATTACAGCTGGGCAGAATGTGCAATGTTTCTGGTGCACCTCCAATATTAAGCTACTGTCAAGGCCTGTCAGTCCATTGTGCCCCTGTGTGTGTGTATCTATAGTGTTCTACTTATACATTCTCTCTGTATATACTTATAAACATATACTAACTGTGCAATTTAGTCTTACAGTTTACACACAAGTAAATACTCCTAGATTTTATAGGCTACTGTACATTTTTTATACTGGTTTTATACTGTACATTTTATTGTATACTGTGCTGTGACACAGTATTTACTTCTATTCTATTGTTTTTCTTCATTTTGCTGCTCCTAACTTTGTACTGTCCACTTTCAACCGTAACGAAAAACTTCCCTCTTGTGGGACCAATAAAGGTGTATTTTACCTTTTCTTATCCAAGACTCTGCAGCTGCTGTGAGATACACTGCACTAGAACCTCTAGCAGCACAGAAATGATGAGATGCTGATATGATATTACTACTGTATATCCTAGCTTTGCTCTTGGGCAAGTTCATACACTACTATGGCACAGATATGCTGTCATGAGACAGCTGTATACTGTTAATACTAAACACATGACAGGGTAGCAATACATGCTAAAATCCCAAACACACACAGGTTATTGTAGGGTTTTCTGTATTACTGCAAATACCAAGGAAGCTGCAACTAACCCATGCCTAATCTAAACTATAAGCGAATCTTTCCTCTTTCTAATAAAAACTAATTTTTGTCCACATGTATGTCATATTTACAAAGGATGCATGTGTTTTTCACTAAGGACAGAACACACGCAGCAGATGCAGAGAGACAGACAGACTCACAGAGAGTGTGTTAGTGCTCTTACAGTGGATGTATCTCCATGACGGTGAGTGTGTTCAGGCCGCGGTCTCAGACTCCATCAGCTCAGCTCCATCTCCCAGAGAACTCCGGCCTAAATGGATGAGGAGACCCGCCGTGTTGGAGTGTGTTAGTGTCACACAGAAGCAGGACCTCGCTCCGTGTCCACCTAGTCTATCACGCACAAACACACACACGTACACCATAACAACAGCTTTATGCTAAAGTCGCTAACAATAATGCCAGAAAGCCATGTCTCCCTGAGTCCGTGATAAACACCGGTGACACACATACGGACCAAACCTAATCTTCTTTCACCTCAGTAAACGATAGGGGGAGAAAGCAAAAAACATGCTCCCTTTACACACGAGCTTCATGCTGCCAGGCCGGTGGCGCCCCCTCGCCCGCGGAGGGCGAATAGTGCTTTCGCTTTTCTTTTCTTTAACCGGTTTCACACGGCCAAATTCGCTTCTTTTTTGTTTGTAATTTTGTAAAATTGTATATATCGCATAATTCCCTCGCGGTCTAGTTTACTGTTCCACGAGTGGTTCTTCTTCTCAGGGCCTATTTATCTCCCCCTCCTCTTATTTTGTTTGTTTGTTTTTGCTACCTATCTATCTATCTATCTATCTATCTATCTATCTATCTATCTATCTATCTATCTATCTATCCATCCATCCATCCATCCATCCATCTATCTATTTATATCAAACACAGACACACTCACACTCACACACACACACACACTATGTATATATATATATAAATATAGATAGATAGTTAGATAGACAGACAGACAGACAGACAGACAGACAGGCCTGATTTGACCAGTGTGTAGCGAGTGTGTGTTTGACACTCTGCAGATTTCGAACTGGTGGACAGTTCAAAGGTCATATTAAGTCAATACGCTGACCCGTAAATTCTCCTATGTGTGTGTACATGTCACCAGAGCAGGTCATAAATGTCACCCAGCTGTCTCTAAGAGCTCCCACTACACGCACACATGCACACACACACATAACATTATAAGGTCCATAGATATAAGCAGTATGTAATAACATGGGATCCGTGGTTCTTTCACTTCTCAGGCAAAATACACTTTCAACTAAATGTGTTCTATATGTTTTACAGTATTATATATTGCCTCTGTTGCTAAATTTTGATCTCAAATTTTATTGTTGTAAATATGAACACACTGTAAAAGACCACAAACAGAACTGTACTGTATGTCACTTCCCATGTGCACATATGGGCTAACAGTATCATTAGCCTCCGTAAAAGAAACAGTTTTTTGTCTCAGTTTTAAACAATCAAACGTGGAGGTTTAAGAAAAAGCACCTTAGATAGTCAGGATCATTTTGCTCATTTTCGCATTATAGGGTTTTTTTTGTCAGATTTTCTTACACACCTTCTCGCTCTCGTTCTCACTTTCTCCCTCGCACACACTCTCTCTCACACCCTGCGTCTCCAGAAAGTTGTTTGACTCTGTGCCTAATGATAACAGATGAGGTGTCAATGTGAAGGTGAGAGAGACTAAGTCATCCTCGTGGCGCAAGCGGGGTGCTACACCACTCGCTTGTCCTCCACTCTCTCTCTGTTCTCCTCTCTCTCTGTCTCTCTCTCTATTCCTCTCTCCATATCCCTCTCTCTCTCTCTCTATTCCTCTTTCTCTGTCTCTCTTTTTGTCTTTCCGTGTGTCTCTCTCTCTCTTTCTCTCTCTCAGTCTCTCTCTATATTTTTCTCTCTCTTCATTTCTCTCTGTGTCTCTCTCTCTATTTCTCTCTCTCTCTCTCTCTGTCTCTCTATATATTTCTCTCTCTCTCTTTCTCTATTTCTCTCTCTCTCTCTCCCTCTCTGTCTTTCTCTTTGTCTCTTTGTCTCTCTATCTCTCTCTCTCTAGGTTTTTTTTTATAGCAATACACACCAATTAATGCCAGCAGAATGGAAACAGACACCTATCAGTGCTGCACCCTTCTTCCTCTAGTCTTTGGGACCAACACACACTGCTGTGTCAGCTTTTCTTTAACCTTTTAAAGCCCCCATTTGCAGATAAATCGAGCTGCAAAAGCAGCCTAATTCAATCGACTGTTCCTGCGATATCACAAAACTAGCACATATACATGTTTCTACAGATTCAGCCAATAGCAGTTTAGCTCCGCCCAGTAATAAGGGGCGTTTCAGTTGATGCTTTTTGAATAAGGCACAGTACAGAGCGGCCAATCAAAATAAAGGTAATTTACATAAATCAGTCATAAAGGCATTGCCACAAAAACAGCCTATTGAATTCAAGGAGTAAAGACATGGTGGAACAGGGCGATTTAAAAATGAATTATGTTTCCTGTGCGTAAAACCACATAAGCATTATAAGTGGACCTCAGGGATAAAAGTAAAAGCAAGAACAATGTAGGATGAGGCCCCTTTGCCTTGCTAGACTGGACGTAGCCTCATTAAGGTAAAGGCATTAGAAAGGAATAGGAGACATTTCACTGGCTGAAAAATCAGTAGAAAAGCTCATAACACATCAAAAAGTCTGTTTATAGGAAAAGTCCCACTCCACAGTGCAAACGGCTAATTAGCTTGCGGGTAAAGTTGCTTGTGCAAAAAGCAGCAACCAGGACAAAGATGAGAAGGAAGCTTTTATAGCAGGCGTGTGATTCTACGGGTTGTACAAATTTGCTACACCATATCAACCAAACGGCACACCCACCTAAATAACCACAGCCACTTAACCAGCCTTCATACTTTCACAGCTGGCGTTTCATCTACAGCCATTTTTTAAACTCTTCACCACTGCCTTGACCACAACCCTTATTTGTTGTATGACTCTTTCAAAGAGTACTGGAACTCTATTTAACTGAAAAACTCTATTTAACTTATATCATCAATTTTAAGAAGCGGATAATATTGGCTGATATCATTAGCAGATTTGTCAGATATGACTGTCAGGTTGTCAGAGTATAAAATAATAACATGAATCCTGTCACATTCTCAGAAATGGCACTCATTTTAGCATATAATATATGGCCAAAAGTATTGGGACATCTATTACTTCCAGCGACCAAGACATTCTGGACAACACCATGCTTCCAACATTGTGGACACAGTTTGGGGAAGAACCTTTACTATTCCACAACTTCCTCGCACTTCCTGATCCCAAACACCCTAACCACTAGGCTACCAGCTGGATCAGTAAAATCTAGGCTATGAGTTTAGCTGCCTTGGTCACTGGGGTCACCAGTCTCTCCTTTGTGATTACACGACAGGTCTTGTGCACATAACAAAGAATTCACTGTGCCTTTCAGAATGAAAATAACTGGTAAATGCATAGCCACATATCAGCTGTTTTAACATTCCTGCCATATATGCCATTATTGGTTAAAAAAAAAAAAACGTGATAAAAAGCACCAAACCCACCCAGATCACTCCTGTATGCCATCCAAATCTCTGTTTTAACCACTCTACCAATGCTTCCTACCTAATGAGCAAACTAGGTACACTATATGGCCAAAAGTATTGGGACACATCTGTTTTTCAGGGTTTGGGCTAGGCCCTTTACCTCCAGCGAAGAACAATCCTAATACACCAACATACCAAGACATTTTGGATAACGCCATGCTTCTTGTTGACGCAGTTTGGGGAAGAACCATTTCTATTCCAGCATGATTGTGCCCCAGCGCACAAAAAGAGCTCCATAAAGACATGGCTGGATGAGCTTGATGTGGAAGAACGTC
Source organism: Brachypetersius altus (assembly GCA_037974465.1). Lineage (NCBI taxonomy): Eukaryota > Metazoa > Chordata > Actinopteri > Characiformes > Alestidae > Brachypetersius > Brachypetersius altus. The sequence goes on from JBBPDB010000083.1 coordinate 5,318,774, forward strand.
ACTGGCTTGACCTCAACCCCATCCAAATTCCCACAGAAACCCTTCAAACGTTTGTGGAAAACCTTCGAAGAGTGGAGGCTGTTATTTCTGCAAAGGGGAGATCAACTCCTGATTAAAGTCTTGTGTTTGAATGTAATATCATTAAAGTCCCGGTTGGTCAGGTGTCCCAATAGTTATATCTATGTTGTGTAAATAAGCAAGCCAAGTATATATGACCAGCAAACAGTAGAATGTAATGACTTCTTTCCATTTTAGTGTTATATAAGACTCACCAAGTGTAGGTGTGGAGCCCAGCAATAGCTGTGAGACTGTTTTTTGAATAGAGGGGTTTATGCTTACATCTAAAGGGCACTGAATATTAATATATTATGTTGAAAAGATTCAGGACAAGCAAAAACAATGTTTGGGGCCACAGCCTGTTCGTTCTCTATTCTAGCCTACAAGACTAACCAACTTAAAGGAAGTGCACCTTATGTCTTCATTCTATTCACACTGATAGGATGTTTCTCCTCCACACACAGTTCTCGACGGGATTTAAACGCGGTGATTTCGCCGACTGTATTCCCACTTCAGTTCCTCCTCAAATCACTCCTTCGCTAGACAAGCAGTGTGGCATCTTGCATTGTCTTGTTTTAACACCAGTCATTTTTTTGCAGTTTTTCTCTTTTAAATGAAAACAAGGGATCTGTCCCTTCAAACACGTCAAAACCAGTTTCTAGGCATCGCAGCACATCGTACATGTTTGAGACAGTTTGGGGGTTTATCAATTATAGTAGTAATTGAGTAATCAGTTATATTGATTATTAATTGAGAAACAGATCCAAATAATGACGAATGTCAATCTTTTCAAACATCCTACAAAGATGAAGACTCAGATTTCATTCATTGTATTAGACCATCAGATTCCGACTGTGTAAAAGCGAATAGTAAGAGAACTAAAACATGAATTATCATTAGGGGCAAAATTATATCAGAATCATATATGAAGGAGACCACAAGGATTATGAACTCTTTTATTTAATTTATTTATTCTTCAATTTCTATTACCTATAACTTCTGTACAGTGACCTTGAGTGTTGTGAAAGGCGCTTATAAATAAAATGCATTATTATTATTACTATATCAGTATCGATTGGTTGAAAATTATTGACGGAGCACAAATGTTTAATCAGAATCAGATAACTTTATTAATCCTAGAGGAAATTGCTTACATGACTACACAGAGACTACATTTATAACAAAAATTTTTTTAAAAGCCTCTAATTTAGCTTACATATTTTACATTTAACTTGTGTTGCTCCTTGTTTAAGTTGTTTGACTTTTTATTTTAGACTGATGTTTTTTATTGGTGTTTTGGAAATGTTCAGATTTGTGTTTTTTAAAAAATATAAAGTGGTACTTACTTTTATACTTATTTTTACTTTTTATTTTTATTGGTTTTAGAATTTTTCACATTTGTGTTTAATATAAACTTATTTTTATGAGGAGCAGTTCAGGATACATTTTACTGTACTTATATATGCATATATAACTATACTATACATATGCAGTATAACTAAGCATGTGACAAATAAAGAATCTTGAACCTTGAATCTAGAGACAATAGCAAAATAAATTATAGAGTTAATAAAATTCACAAAAAAATCGGTAGAAAAAACTCAGTAGGAAATACACTATGCTATATACACAAATTCTGGGTGTGAATACTATAGATAAGTAACTAATTGATAGACTGATTAACATCTGACTGATATTACAAACAGATCTTTAATAATGTATTTATTGTACTCCAGAGAATAAACACATCTGGTGACTCTGGGCTACATTACAAAACTTTACAGTAGAAGAAAAAAAAGGTTCAAAACAATCATTTGGACCAGTTGTATTGGTCTATTCATCATTTAATGTCATGTAGGCACTTAAGGGCATAAGTGGGACTTTTCATATTAAGTAAAACAAAACAACAAATTAAGTTTTTTCCAACAAAATTTTCCAGTAATACTAATTCAGGTGTAATTAATATAAGTTACTACATGTAATAAATGTTTTGACCTCAGCATTGTAAGAAATATACAAACAGGACACCCCCAACCAAATGACATTTCTGGGGTTTTTTTTTCTCACCAATTTAGTCATGCCCAGTTCCACCCACTAGCTGGAACTCTTCCATTGCACAAAACTACAAACAGTGGGAGGGTGAAGGCTAGCACATGCTTCTTCTGAGTCATGTGAAGCATCACTGAACCTTTAAATACTAAAACAGTCTAATACTACTAACACTACGTCACTGTACAGTACAAAACGCTGTTAGAATGTTGTTAGAAATTGGTGAAAAATAAGTATAAATGCTCTACTATGCTAAATTCAACATATAAACAGGATTCATATGTTAAAAGAAAATACTTATTTTCACTTATACCATCAAAAACCTAGCATTCTTTGTCCATAGAGTGTATATAGATGACCCTCCTGCTTCTCAATCACTCAGTGTGCTGCTAGCCAGCTCAAGTATCTATTCACTGATTTAACAGAACTAGCCATTAGTGTTCTCCTCCAAGCACGTTGAACTGTACAGTGACGTAGTATTAGTTTTGTATGAAAAGATACAGTGATACTTTATGTTCTAGCCTTTACACTTCCACGGTTGGTGGTATTGTGGGATGGGAGAGCTCTAACTAGTGGGTGGGAAGAGGAAGGGTCATCTATGTATGCTCTATGGACAAAGATTTGCACTGCTTTCTGTAGAAGACACTATATGGGCAAAAATATTGGTATGGCAGCCCATTATAGCAACAGGAATTTTAATGACAGTATGGAGTCTGTCCCTTCTTTGCTTCTACTCCATTCGTCTTCGGAGTGTTTCTGTGAGAATTTGTGCTTATTCACTCTGTAGAGCATTTATCAGTCAAGTTGTTCCACACTCAACTCATCCAAGCATGTCTTTAGGGACCTTGCTGGGAACAGAAATGTTCTTCCCCAAATGATGTCCACAAAACCCCTGATAAGCAGGTATGCTCCAATACTCCAATATTGTTTTTTCACTTAGAACAACAACAATGCCGGCTTCTTGATCGGGGCATCCAAGCTATCAGTTGTGTGGCCTAGTGGTTAAGGCATCCGCCCCGTGACCGGAAAGTCCGGGTTCGATCCCCAAGACTGCTAAGCACCACTGA
>JBBPDB010000083.1:5341821-5359321 GCA_037974465.1 Brachypetersius altus
ATAATGATCAGTGTCAGTCAGACACCACTGTTTCTTCAAAAACACTCAGCATATGATTATTATATGATCATTATACCCACTATCAAGCAGTATAGAACTAGCTTCATCGCAAACACTGTACCTGCAGGACAAACTAAACACAGATTTGAAATCAGCATGAAAAACTCTACAGAAACTCCATAAACTTATCTCTGATGATTTTTGACCTGTTGACCCGTGTTATAGGACGTATTTAACTGTGGCAAGTTTCAGTGGGCTATGTTACAGCACTGGCAACTTTGATTGTAAGAAATGAACAAACTGTTCATTTTTGTTTCACAGCAAAAACTACAGAGCTTGGTGATAAATGTGTTGCAGCCGGATGTGTTTTTTCAGGCAGGCTTTCTCGAGAGACAAAGCAGAATATTTCACACTCTATGCTGAAGATCACTGTGTGTAGTTGAGTCCAAAGCTTCCAGGTCCATTCTCAAGTCCCAAATGTAAGTGTAACATAAGCTATACTATAACTTAAGCTTACGGTCCTCAGGAATTATTTGCTGTGAAAGCAAACTAAATTAAAATTTAGCAGAATCATGATATTGATTGATGACAAATAGATCTTATATGTTGCTCAGAATACTTTGAAAAAATAGTGATGGCAGAATATTGAATATAATGTTCAAAATGTATTCATTCATACATTTTATTACTACACATAAAAAGTAGAAAAGATTTAGTATATGCTAAGTATAAATGTAAAACACACACACACACACACATATGAGTCTAGTATATGCTTATCACTCTTGTATTTGTTCAAAAGTTAGGGTCATCCCTCTAAAGAGCTCTAAAACACTGAGGTAAATGTCTGAGTATTACATTTATTTATCAGTCTACTCAGGCTTTAACTGTTTGCGAAGAAAAAGATTGCTTGGTTTAATTTAAAATCTGTCCAATGTGTGTTTGCCAAACACCATTTTTTACACTGCATAGGCATGAATGGTGTTTCTGTTAAAGCTTGTTTTTTAATTTAGTGCGGGTCACTATATTAGGGGCCACTTTGTTCCTACAGCTAGTACATCATTACATGTCGGCCCTGCTTGTAAGTGCATTTTATTAAGGTTTATTTTACATGATTTTAACACAGCAGTCACCCTTTACATCATGAGAAACTTCAGTGATGAATGGACCAACAAAAACAGTCCAAAATGACAAAATAAAAATGCTTTACATGAAGTTACTTTAGGAAAAATGACCCTTTTTTCTGGATGTGATTAAAGAGTGGATGTGTGTGTGTGTGTGTGTTGGGGGGGCTGGGCGGGAGTCAAAATCACTACAATCCATCCTCTTTTTTTAAAATGCTTTATTCAGCTACAGAACCACTATAAATAGCCTACAACAATGCCATAAAAGCCTTTTACAAATATTGGATGATAGAAAAGTTCTATAAAAGTTCTACAAAGAGATGGTTAGAAATAGTTTGGCAAGATCTTTCAAAATCTCTGCAGCCATTAACAACTTGTTCGTTTAGTTTTGAAGTAGCAAGAAAAAAAAAGTTCTTCCAAAAAAAAAAAAAAAAACCTACATATGTAGTGTTAATGAAATGATCGCGATAGGAAGCAAATTGTATTCTGTGAATGCTTGACCTCTTTTTGGGGTCGGCATTCTGTTCAAAACTGGCCAGCTGTATCCAGTATATCTGCAAAAAAACACAAACAGAAACTTTTTTTTCTCTTTTTTTTCTCATTTTCTCGCACAAGTTCACACACTGTTGAACAGTTTGGCAAAACTGTCGAAAGAAGGCGCATTTTAAAGAAGGGAAAAAAAAAACATTTCACTTCAAATATATTATAGCATTTCTTCTTACTTCATACACAACACAATGCAATGTATATATTAAATATATCCTGACATTTAGGGCATAAAAGACTCTAAAGAGACCGAAAACAAAACCCTACCAAAAGTGGGGGAGCTCATCTTAAAGACCAGAGCATGCACACTTAAACACACACACACACACATAGATATTCTCAGGCCTGTATTCACACTCTTGTATGCACACACTCAGATTTTGTGGCAACTATGAGGTTCAGTAAGCACTAATGTGTGCATGTGTGTTTGTGAGTATTTCAGCTCTGCTTTAAGAGGTCTTTGCAGCCGTGGCCTGCACCTTAAGTGGCTTTCCCCAATGCAAATGTCACTCAGTCTTAATACGGTTTATACACAATAAAACATATTTTAGAACAATAACAAGCTAAAGCATTGAAAGAAAACACAAAAAAACGCCCTAAAAGCAGCAAAACTCTACCACTCCGACCCCCGATAATAACTCACAATAAACAATATAACAAAAAAAAAAAACACACACACACACACACACAAAATCCTTCACCTTGACTATAGAAAGCATAGGAAGAGGAAAGTTGATGGAGGGAGAAAAGATGAACAAAGAATGCCTCCTCTGTAGGCCACACTATTCGCATTCACAGGGAAGATTATTAGTGGCATAGCGTATAGTCCTTAGGAATCCATGAAGTGGTCATAAAATACGCATTGAGGTTTCATCATAATCCTCTGAGTAGGTAAATGCAGGCACAGATGAGTCACAGAGATATTTAGAAGGTTGTCCCCTAGAGAAAAAGGCACTGAGTGTATAAAAATAAGGTTTCCCCTGCAAGTACAGTCTAATAACAAGTGTACTGATGCACATTCATAAACTGTGTGATGGTATTCAGTAGACTATTTGACAAATGAGTGTCGCTTGCTGACTTTGGCCTAGACTTTTCAGTAGTTTTAGTCATGACAGTTGCCAGTTGCTAGCTGCTAGTTGCAACTTTGCAAGCTGCTGGTTTATAGTAATTAGTTGCTAGCTGGTGGCTACTACTTTGCAAGCTGCTGGTTTCTAGTGATTACTTGCTAGGCGGTAGTTATACTTTTCTAGATGCTGGTTTCTAGTGTTAGCTGCTAGCCGGTAGTTATACTTTGCTAGCTGTCGGCTTCTAGCGATTAGATGCTAGCTGGAAGTTACTATGTTGCTAGCTGTAGGCCTCTAGAGATTAGATGCTAGCTGGAAGTTAATACTTTGCTACCTGCAGGATTCTAGTGATCAGATGATAGCTGGTAGCTACTACACTGCTAGCTGCAGGCTTCTAGTGAATAGATGCTAGCTGATTGTTACTACTTTGCTAGCTGTTGGTTTCTAGTGATTAGTTGCTAGCTGGTAGTTATACTTTGCTAGCAGCTGGTTTCTAATGATTAGTTTTTAGCTGGTAGGTATTACTGTGCTAGCCAATGTTTAGTATTTGTGTAGCTGGTTGTTATTCACCAGCTGAAAATTATGAGTTACTAATTTGCTAGCTACTGTTTGTTCTGTGTTTCTAGCCTTTAATTATAATAATCAGAATCGAGAAACCGGTGACTTATAACTAATGAGGTTGCCACTAGTGAGTTTATATCAGGTGAGGTTATATCAGTCGTATAAAGTTCCTGAACACTCAATCAAACGTCATATGCGAACCCATCACTGCGTGAGCATTTAGCCCATTCACACAAGTGAAGCAGCGGGCAGTCAGTACCACTAGCAGTTCTGGGCTTCAAACCTACAAGCTTCTGGTTAGAGAGCCAACACCCCAACCACTAAGCCACCAGCTGCTAGATTCAGTGGTTGGGTAACTGTGTTTACAATGCATCTGACCCTAGACCTCTCCAAAAGAACAAGTGTCCCTGCACCGAGGGTAAACTCATGCTAGCAAACCCATTCTTCGCGCAGAAATGCTTTGACTGAATAAAAAGCATAAATTTCATGACGAGCCAGGAAAAGCATGGACAGGGGGGTTAGTGACTAGAAAGTAGTAACTGTACCTGGACAAAATCTCAACATTGGCAACATTAAAAATAGTGGTGACATGCAACAGTCTTAAGGACAGCATAGAAAACGTAGTCTTATAAAATGCTCTCTGCTTTAAGTTTGGTCCTATTTTATGGGGGAGGGGGTTGGGAAGAGGGCTTAAACTGCCAGTTTAGGACAATCACATGTACATGTTACATGCACGTATAAGACACTTGCATTTTAATTGTGTTTACATGTTCCAAGCAGCTCTCCTTCTCTAAAATATGTTTAAGTGCACCTCACTTCAGTGTCAAAAATATATATTCCCACCACACATGGTACCATACAGAGTGTCAGTGGGGAAAAAAAACTTAAAACACAAAACCATAAAAACAATGGACGGACAGCCAAACATAGAATGTACTATGAAAAGTATAGAGAAAAAAACACCTTAGTAATATTTGTTCATATTAGGAAAAATACATAAAATAAGTTCTTAAAAACTTATGTAAATACGCAGATAAAACATCATGAACATTCTTCTATCAAATGGAGAGCAATTCAAGTGTATGTTGTCCTGATGAGCCAATACAATCTTGTGGCACATTTTTTTTCCACAAATGACTGAATAAAGATAAATAAATTCAGAGAAGATAGTCATACTGGTTTAAAACTCAATACGTGCTAAGACGAGGTGGAATTTGGCCATAGTAAGCTGGTAGTCTGGATCTAGGGGAAACCCAGTGGCACATATGGACAATTTGTTGCATCTATAAATCATTGAATTGCTATGATTGATAACTCTCTTCAGTCTAGTCAGTAAATTCACAATGCAACGTCACAAAAGAACCACCCCTCAAAAACAAAATGCTGTGTTGGGCCTCAAAATTCTGTGTTCCTGAACAGCGATCCAAAAGATACCAACATGAAAAACCGCTAACACGACAGAACCTTGAAAATACTTTTGTCAGCGGAGGTATAGCATTCATGTTTTTGAGAGTTAAGGCGCTCTGAATTCAGCTACTGAATGAATTTATATCATGAACGCCATGGCTATTTCTTTCTCCATGTTAAAATGTAGCATTTTTGTTGTTTCTCTCTTCCAGTTTTGCAAAAATGAAAGGCCAGAACGTCATAATAGTCCATACATAAAAACATTGTCTTAAAAACCTTCAAATAACAATGAACTAAACAGCGAACTTAAAAGCATTAGTCAACCACTAATACGCCACAAACAGTAAAAGAATAAAAAAAAAGATCTGAAGCTATTTAGGTATTAGCATTTAGACTTAAGAGTCAGACAACCCAGTGGATAGCAAATGGTAGCATCTTCAAGTCCTTTTTGCGTATTACAAACTCAAAATACCTTTTTCATGGAATACTTTGAATTGTCTTTCTTCCGAGGTGGTGCTGTCCATGACTGATTAAAAGTTTGGCATATTGTATTTATTGTTTTAAGATTTTTTCCAGCTTTTTTGTCTATTCACCAGGACAATAAAATATGCTGCATTCATAAATACAAGAGGGTTCCTTCACTAATTTTCTGGGAGACCATGGAGGTGTGTTGCTTTCAAGAAGATTCAGGAGTGTCAGTAAGTGATGCTGCCGGTTTTAGCACTAAGTTTCCTCCCCGACTTGTATGAGGGACTCTCACATAGCTGGATAGTCGTGTCTTTTTTGTTCTACATTGAGACATATATATCATAGATCCATCCTCATCTTGTTAGAGGACGCAGTTTGCTTTCTTGAGCACTAGAAGAAAGCCAGGGAGAACGAGCTAGCAAGCTTTTAGGGCCTACAACATACAAATTTGTTCCAGATTGATAATTCCAGGATGGGTTGAAGGGTCATTTGTAGTCTCAATAGAGAGAGAAGTGGGCTGCAAATCAATCACATTGTAGGAATATGAGATGAGATGCCTTAGGAGGTTTCACAAAAAGAACATGGGTGTCCTTCAGAGAGATGAACATGAGTAGCAAACACACCGATATCAGCAGGTCAAACTTGTGCTTACATTCTGGGTCAGTTAGTTTTGGTCTGTGGATAGTCACAAGGAGGACATAAAGTACAGTAATTCATGTTCTTACATTGGAATGAATGTGCATAGAGCTAGAGTACCTCTAAGCGAGCCGGTCCAGTGTTAAGGGAGTCTAGGTCAGTGCTTTTTGCCTGGAGTGAGCAATGTGTCAGTAGATGTAGGTAGGTCAGTGGGTCTTGCGGAGTACAAGGACACAGCCAAAACTTCTGGGCTTAAGAATTTAGGCCAGTGGGTCTGGTTACATCACTTTTTTTCATCTGTGGTCAGATATGTGGGACAGATGTCTTGGGTAGCTGTTGGTTTGGGTAGCTTTCTTTTTTGGGTCAGTAGATTTAATTTAGGTTGTTTTTAGCGAACAGTCAGTAGACCTTATGGGAGGCTGTAGCTCAGCAGTTTTGGGTTGTGTTTCGGCTAAAGGGATCGATTTGTGACACAGGTCTCTGTTCGGTGGTCTCAGTAGGTCTGGTAGACATCGTGAATTGGCATCTGGAACGTGGCGGCAGCTGGGAAGGCCTGGGGCACATAGCCAGCGTAGCCTCCATAAGCTGCAGCTGCCACGGCCGCGTTCTTCTGCAGCGCTGCCAGGGCGGCTGTGTTTGGGTGGGTAGCGATGGGCACGTAGCCAGCACCATACAGACCGGCGGCTGCCGCTGGAATCCGCTGGACGTTAGGAGCCATCGCATACACAGGAGTGATGGGACGACCCTGATAGAGTAAGGGTGAGAAAGAAAGAGGCTTCAGTTAGAAATGTATAAATGAGATTAAATTCACTTTTTGTTCTTCATATTGGGCATATGTTTTTACTTCTCTTGGTTTGTTTTACTTCTCTTGTATGTATTTTTATTTAATAGAATGACAGCAATAAAAACAATAGAAGCTTGCTGTGTTTGAACTTAACTCCGAAAAATTATTCAGTAAAATACAGCCAAAAGTAAAACAGCCAAACAACATTCCAGTTGGTTAGTGTACTTAAACACATAAAACACATAGAAATCTAGAAATCCTAGAGGTAGATGGAGGTAGGAAAGAACAGAGAGAGTAAGAGGCAGAGAGAGAGAGAGAGAGAGAGAGAAGTATTTCTCTATAATCACTATACTTGTTATAGCATGTGTTGTGTCATCAAGGTGTAGGTAAGGCAAAGAACCTTAAGAGCGAAGGGTGTAGCTGAATTACGCAAATGTGTTGTTTCAGGGTATAATACAAGTGTATTCAAGAGGCCCAGTGTATTTTTTATTTCTGTAATCAGCCATCATCAGTGTGAGTCATCATAATGTATCTTTTAAAAAAACAAGTATTTTTCCTATTACTTTCCATTATGTCAGCATGCACCAGCAGGCATGTAAAAATAACATTAACCTCTAACTTCATGCTCAACCAGCCCAGATGTTAATGTTTCAGCCAGATATGCATCAGAATATTTTAGACAAGGCATGTTTATTACTTATTGGACATTTTATGTAACTAGATGCATTTCTGCAAGAAAATGCAAAGTGTGATTGCATGGTTGCTATAAAACCATTGTTTGGAGACACGCAGGCATTGTTTTTATGATTCAGAGTCCAGCATTTTAGAGCTGCACCAGCAGGAGAATAGGCTGGCTCTTACCAAGCCATTTATGGGTACAGGCTGATTATTTTTTACCAAACTGTCATACATATCCTTTATATAACTCACTTGAGTGTCTTGAAGTTTGTGTTTGTTATTTCGCATTTTTGGTTTTACTCGTGCTGCTTTAGACTTTCTCTCCAACGCTTATTTTAAAGGGGACTCAACCATCCTCTCTCTCTCCAATTATTTTACAGAGGGAACTCGACCCCAAAAATAGACTCCTTAAACAATCAATACTCAGTCCCTTAAGGGGATTTTAACAGATGTTCTGACGTAATCACACTAATAATACTGGTTTTGAAGGCGCAGCAACTCCATACTTGAGTGCAGCCCTTAAATGTAATGAAAAAAAGCATCTGTATTATGTAAAAGTATGTTGCAATTCATTTGAAAAGTCTGCTTTGGTGGTTAGATGAGTTATTCACAATAGCCCTAACGGCTAGTGGCGCAAGTTCTTACATGCAGAAATGAAACTGAGGCAAAACTGTGTCCTGTTTGCATAATTTCTATGTTTTATTTCCCATCATATCAAAATAAGTGCAGTAATATCTCTCAATGAATGCCGGTTTTCTATCTACAGGACTTCATGGGTGGAGAATGATGAGCATGATGTAATCCTACATGTTTTTCTTGTGTTGCTCAAGACTCATATTGTGGGAATGTAATACAGTGAAAAGCTTTTGGAAAGCAATTACTGTGATTACGCGCGCTGTCCTAAGACACCTGAGGACATATTTGGAAAGCTTGAAGTCTCATCTACAAACCTGCTCCATTAGTTTCAATATTAGTTTAATGCTGTGCCTCAGTGGAGTCATCATTGCTGGCTCAGTACAGGCTCAGTCATTTAAAAGAGAATTCTGAATGACCTATAGCAGTGTTTATGAAAACCCAATCCACAACGTACTCTAACCTACTTTCCAGTCCAAGTGAACATGTAGATTGTTTGGTGGGCCCCGACTGACATTACAGGAGGGGAGACCATACACTGGTTGGTTTTCAACCACCCCAAAAGGTCACATGTCACCCCATTGCTAATTGACCTAGCTACCCATAGCTAACAGAAATTAAATTAAATTCAAACCTCTTGCCTAAAGACTGACAATTGGGTCGGCCTACTCGCTCCCTCCACACCTCCAAGGAACATCCCTACACACCCAGACCAGACTGGTCTCATTCGTGGTTCCTCGGTTTCTCACACTGTCCCGAAATCCCGAGTGTTTTCATCGTATTGTAAGTTGCTTTGAATAAATGTGTCTGCTAAATTAAATGGAATGGAATGGCAGGTGTTATTTTTACATGCCTACTTAAGGCAATATATGCAAGTTCAGTAGGCAGAGCAACACTTTTAATCCAAATTCTACAAACTATTTACAGATTTATAGGTTACTCCCCATTCACAGCGATAAGAACATGGTGTTTTATGACTATAAATTACTGTCCAGGTGCACTGCCAAGATGTCAACCAAGTGGGCAGATTATCTTCCATGGACATTCCTCTACTGACTGGGAAACCCCTACAGCACAAACTGCAATAATGAGAGGCTGCTATGTCTAGGTTGCGCTAGGATAAATTGTGTAAATTAGATTTTTGGTTAAACTGCTACACTGATGCTATCTTTTGGCTAGTCTGTAGTTCTCCGCTGTAGTACCTGAAAGGGTGGAGGCGTGGAGACAGCAGGGATGACTGTAGCAGCAGCTGTGGGGTCATGCTGGAGGGCCAGAGGGTTGATCAAGTGCTCCACTGGATGCATCTTCCCTTCTTCCACCAGTTTAGTAGCAGCAGGAGCAGCAGAGAACACAGCAGGGTACTGTGTACCTAGAGCTGGCAAAGCCACTGCACACAGAAACATAATAGAATTTAACCAACCGAAGGCAAGACAATGTCATATAAAGGCAATATGGGATATTGTGAGGAATGTTTTACTGCCAGTTTAAAGTTTGGAGACATCAAGATGTTCAACGTGCTTTTTAAAAAAAAAAATCCATATATAATTTAATGCTTGAGGTGTAAACGAAGTCATTCAGAGTAATGTTAAAGGTTGTTAAAGGTAATGTCAGAGTTGATGTTAATGGGCTCATAGAGAAAGTCACTGATTCGAATTTTCCCTTACGGTGTTGGCGACAGAAACCCATAATTGAAATTTCTTTAGCACATATTTAACTCACAATGCAATTTTATTTCCTATCTAAAAAAGACCAGTAGACCTACACCTCTACTCTGTCAAAACTATTTTAGACATCAGGCATCAGGTGTTTGTAACATTTCTTTCTATGAGAGGGCTTTATGAGTCAAAAAGCAGAAGGTTTTATATTCAAATTCAGCTCATATTTTGTTGTTTGATTAAACCTTAATGATATACATTAAAAATCAGGCTCTTTAAAGTTTGCTTTTTTCTAAGCAAAAACTTTGGCGTTTGACGAAAGTCCTGTCATGGGAATCCTGCTGTTCTTTACAATGACAGCACTAATCAGCACTCAAGCCATTCAAGCATTTAAACCACCTTTAGAGCAGAAATGTTTCAATATGAGCTTTAAAAATAGTTAAAGGTGCTCATCCTGAGGAATACACTTTGATGAACATGATAACTAAAATATTAGTGAGTAGCTTTCTTAGTTCTTTTGTACTAGGTGATATACCACCTGTATCTATATATTGCGCTTTGTGGCCCACTAGTACATTACAAACCCAGCTGTTTAAAATACAGACAAGTATAGCAAAGTAAACAACACAGGTTTTCAAATCCCGCAACAAAATTAACACCTAAAATGTCTGAAAAATATTAGAGTTGCACTGAAATTACAAACAGTTCTTTGTTAGGACACCTCCATTCACACAATACCACCAACTGGCAGGAGGGTGAGCTCTCATACATGCTTCAATAGGCATAGAGAAGAAATCCAACCGACAAATCTGTTACGTTAGCTAACGATACTGGCTAGCATTGCACTGAGTAATAGGGGGAGGGAGGGCCATCCTACACACCTAGAGACAGTGAAGCCAACTGTGCTGTCTTGGACTCCCAGCCATTGAACTCATGATCTCTCAGTGATAGATTAGACAGAGGATCCCTCACAACAGTAGTTTTTGTAATATTTACAATTATTTTTGTTTGACTGTGTGCCTCAGGCCACAGGGGACAGCAGCCCAGTGCTTGAAAACTGCCTTAGATTATGAGCAGTAAAATATATATAAATATATAAAGTGTAGTTGTTTAATTAGTTTCATTTAAAAGATCTGAGGAAGCAAGGGTTTATTATCAGTATTAATGCAAACGTAAGTATACCGAAACTGTGATACCGTGGCATATGATGATTTTGAATGTTCTTTTCCTAGTTTTTTTAATACTTAAGTGAAAAGAAGCCAAAACAAAGACATGGTGTCCCCAAACTTCTCAAGGGCAGTGTATGTAAAAATGTGAAATGAAGGTAACAGGGAGGTTTCAGCGCTGCAAAAACTTCAGGGCAGGCACTATTACCTGTACATACACTGAGACAAAAGCGACTAAACAAAAGACATTGCATTGGTTTCTGTGTGAAAGAGAAGGACAAAAGAAACAGGAGAAAGAGAAGGGAGGTTCAGACTTACACAACCTGGTAAGTGACTTGGCTTAGGATTAACACCACTAACCACATGCACACACACACACGAATCCCCATTGTTTCTACAGACAAAACCTCTTTTCATCGCCGGGGTTAATTCAGATTTAGGATCAGCTGGTTTAGCTGACGTCACAATATTCCTGTCAGGAGTTAGAAAAGCTAGCTGATCTGAGATCAGAGCGAATGGGGGGATCAAGCAGCTCAAACAAAGCGCGGCAGGTCTGCTGATTTTGTAAGAGAAGCGTAAGAAAAGTGATTAGAAATGCTGCAGATTTGCACAAACCAGCACCAAAACTTTCCAACAAGAAGAAGTGATTTTTTTTAAAGATGAGGAACAATCAGAAGAGTGTAGAGAAGTGAAGAAGGTAAAATTGCTTTACGAAGCAGACAGTATTATATTAAGAGTCTCTCCACTTGACTCCAGTCCAGTTAGGGTCAGCAAATGTTTTTTCTTCTTTATCCAGGCAGACCACAATATTGCTGTATGCTTCGGTGGTATTGTGTGTTCAGAGGTGGAAAGTAACATTATGCTACTCTAATTTTTCAGTTGCAGTTCATTTGTTACTATAAATTCGTCCATTTTATTTCATTTTATTTGTAAATAAACTTGCTTATTTTTATATTAATGACCATAACAGAGTCACTTCTCCCACCTGGTTGGCTAACTTTGCCTAAATAGATAAGTGGTGTCAGCTTACCTCAATCAAGTTACCTCAATCGAATCTTGAGCATTAAACCTGTTTACATGTTTATTTAGTCTATTTAATCTATTGTAATTATTCTAATTAAGTGAATCACTACAGCAGTAGCACGGTTACTAAAAGGGCCCATATCCTACAAGTTGTTTTCTCATTTGTGTGGTTTTATTTTATCCAAAAATATTTTTAAATAAATAAATTGACAGTAATTTCCCAGCCTCTTTTTTATCACTTATAATTATAACTCTGTTACTGTAAATTTAAGATCAGTCCAGAATTTTTTTAATTCAGTGTGCATGGACGGGGCTAGACTGCTGTAGGCTAAGAGTAAGAGGATGCTGGCATTTGTGACATCACAAGAACATTTACTTCAGAACAGCCTTTTTTCAGCTTATTTTCCTTAAGTGGACATCATGAAGTAGGGAGTGAATGGTATTTTTAGAAATAGTTTCTTGATTATTAGTTTCAGAGGAGGGCAAAAATAATTCTTTGGACTCAAATGAAGATATATGACTTAAAAGCATTAAAAGCATTATTTTCATGCGTTCTTATGAGTCTAGGTTGTGTTTAAATTGTCAGTTTTAGTTCTCTTTCCACCCCTGACTACTTTCATCATTCAGGAAAATGTATGAAATGTATGAAAAATACAACAACAGTGGCTGCACCTTACTGGCACTCTGGAACTGAGTAAAGTAGAAGTGAAGCGTAAAATGTGTGTATGTGTGTCAGTATGTTTGTGTGTGTGTGTTTCACACTGACTTGTGCCAGGCTTAATGCCCACTGGGTTAACAGCTGCCAGCTCCAGACTGGACATGAGCTCATATGGTTTGTCCGGCAGCTTGGTCTTTCCTTCATGGTAGCGGCTGTAAATGCCTCGGCCAGCCGAGTAGCCACCCAGGTATGAGCCGCGGGGCCCTGGGCCCCTGTTACCGGCTCCGGCACGGCCACGGCCTCTTACAGTACCTGCTTGAAATAAAAGTGACAGGGGGGCACTTTTCAGACACTGGTAGTGGGCTCTGTCTTCTGTGGTCACATTGAGTTTTTTTGCATAGAGCAACAATACAGAACATTGCTGAGAAGTTTATCACTTCTATCCAAACCATTTAAGAATGGCCAGAATGTATCCTGGACTATACAGCTATCTCTATGTGTATGATTCCAGTCCAGTGTCTGTTAAATTCCTACACAAGCACCTCATTCTGCTTTATGAGGTACTGATTACTGATCACCTGAATCACATCTTGATGTCACATGTTGGATGGTAAAACACTACAAAAAGTTTGTCAAAGGTAATTATTGTCATTTCGTTTAAGAGTGAACGCGATTTGTTTTCTTTGAATTATTCAAGTTCTGTAAACGCTGCATCATTTCTCTTGTTTTGATGCTTTGTCATTTCCTTTATGCTTTAAAAAACAATATTTTTATTTGGAAATTAGGAGAAATATTCTCAGCTGTTTTTAAAAACGAGGCCAAACTGTTCAATTCAATACCTATAAAAGATAAAACCTGAGAAACTGAACGTTTTTTTCCGGTATTTCTTTCACGGCAGACCTACATTTGTGTAGTTGCAATGAAATGTGTATGTAAACTGCATAGAGAAACTTGAATTTGATCTGCATTATATATTATATTACATAATAGCATAACTGTGCCACGTGTTCTGTTGGTAGCTTTCAGGTTTCTTGGGACAAAATGAATGGCAGGTGTAGCTGAATGGGTGTTAAAGTGAAGATGTCACATTATATGGGAGAGGCCCACATGAGCAATGGCCAAAATGGCATGGAAGATTGAAGAAATGAACTTGGGTGAAATCAACTGTCTTGTTCAACCCGACCAACAAAAATGATCTTACGCAACGGCTACCAACCAAAAACCACAAAGATCAACAATTTGTGATTTAGGTTAGGAGACACTCAAAGAGCAGATTCCCTTTAGCTTCATTATCATACATATCTTAACTGTTTCTAAGCTCCCAGTCCCCACTCAGTATCAGTGAAAGACTATTCGGGTAAAACTTTACCAACAAATGCTAACATGGCAGTCATTTGATGGAAGTTGGTCTAATTTGAAAAGTACTAACTGGAGTCCATCAGATCTGATTCTTTATTAACAATGTTAGCATTTTTAGGCAAAGCATGCCGCTCCATTTGTTCTAGTTCTTTGTTTACAAGAGATGTAACTCTTGCTATATAAGAGAAGACTGAGATTTTTGAATGTGTTGATGGCAAGCACTAACTAGTCTTACAAGCCTTCAATAAGCTCCAAAATTCAAAACCACTGATGAGAAAGTAATGATTTAGGTCATTAGATCTAAATTAAATTGACCAGCAGTTCAGTTGCATGCCGTTAAAACTGTTTTACAATTAATTGAGTCGTACTGTTGGAGACAGGAAGCTCAGTAACAGTATAAACATTCAAAGCCTTATGATACTTGAGTCATTGGGGACCAACTTAGTGTTGCTAAAGTTTGCAAGTCATTCAGAGTGATTGTCATAAAATGGCACTGCAGTTATGATATGATTTTCTTTTTAATCTGCGTATTAGTCATACTGGTGGATCGGTTTTCCACCATGGCAAATCCAAATCTGAGCAAAAAAAGCGAGGGAGATGAAATGTGTCAAACCTTTGATGAAGTAGTCACGATTGGGTCCAATGAGGGTGTTGTAGGGGTACCCATAGTAAGCAAGTGTGTATGGATCGCACTGATACACGTAATTCTGCGGTGTGCTGTCGCTGCTGGCCAAGGCCGGGGTTCCTTTGGACGCCTTCTGATAGCGAGTGTACTGCTCCTTGTCCACTGGCTTGGCCAGTGTCACTTCGATGCATGACCCCTCGATCTCTGTGCCATTCAGGTTGTCCATGGCGACCACAGCATCGTCTCGGCTGGTGAAGTGAACAAAGGCGTAGTCGCGTATTTTCTTTACACGCTCTACACAGCCTGGGTTGTACTGACCGAAGGTCTGGCGGAGGGTCTCCTCGCTGGTCTCGATCATCAGGTTACGCACATACAGGATCTTCACTGTTTCCATGACATCCTCATCAACATCGATTTCTGGCTCAGCCCAATCGACTGCAATCTGGTGGCCCCAAAGCTATACATACACAAACACAGAGAAAACATTCAGGTACAGATCACTGAAGCCAGTTTATCAAGGGATATATCTAAGGTCAGTTGTGGGCAGACACTTTCTAGATTTTACACATATTCCATGAAGCAGGATTTTCAGTTTAGCCAGACAACTTAAAGTAATGCAGACCCTTATAGTGCATGGGGACGGTACCATGCTCAAGGGTACCTCAGTGGTGTCACTAGCAGCCCAAGGATTCAAACCCACAACCTTTTGATTTCAGGACAAACTCCCTAATCACTAGGCCACGAGGTGCCCCAAAGACAACTTAAGCCCAAAGTTCACTTAAGCTGAAAGTCAAGCCTGTCCAATTGGTAAAGGACTGAAGGATATTCATATTGGATTAACTAGGGTTTAAGTGGACTGTTTGTGAAAGATCCCTGTGGTCCTGGCGTACCCCTAGCACCTTTTGTTGTTTTCTCTGCTTTCACACAGCCAACTAATAAGCCAATTATCATGAGCTGAAGTTGTTGAGAACACTGAAACAAATAGGGCAGGGGTACTTCAATATTTGGGACCCAATATTTGCTGTCACTGAAAACTTCAATTTGTTCAGTCTATTGTCCGCCAGACTGAGGACCTCAGGTCTGCCTGCATGTGCGCATCTAACCTGAATGCGTCCTGGCATGAGTTTTCTCCTGGCCATGGCAGCTGCACGATGAGACTCGTACTCTACGAAAGCGAAGCCACGGTTCTTCATCTTGTCTGCTGCACTTGCGTACACAATCACATCCAGCACACCCTCTGTGACTTTGGAGACCTCTTCCAGAATCTCCTCCCGTTTCTTGTTCTTGGGGATCCCACCGATGAACAGGCGGCAGTTGTCTACGCTGGAGCAGACGCCCAGCAAGCGCCCCGGGCGCACTTCGTAATTGTTCAGCTCACGGACGGCACGCTTGGCTTCATGCTTCTGGGTGTACATTACAAAGGCATAGCCACGATTCTTACCATCAAAGTCCATCATCAGGCGCATCTCATAGATGCGCCCTACTGACTCGAAAACGGGCACCAGCTCATCCTCATATACGTCACGTGGGATCTTGCCTACAAAGATTTCGCATCCCCGTGGAGGGGAAGTCCCTTGCCAGCCTGGAGGTGGGCCATATTTGCGCTGTCCATTTTCTTGCACCATCCGGTAGCCCGTCCGCTCCATCAGGGCCATCAAAGCAGCTTCATTGGGGGCTCCGGCCACACCCTCTGGGATAGAACCATGGTGGCCTGGGTGATTAGGTGCTGATTTCGAATTGGAAGAGGGGCTGGAGTTGCTCATGGTGACGGCAGAGGCGGAGTCTTCCGCTGTCATTCTGACCCAAGCGTACAGTCAGAGTTGGAGTCTGGTGAGAGAAAAGGAACATTTGATTAGCTTCATACATATAATATCTGTAATCACAAGCTCTTTATTGTCATTGCAGCAGCTGTACCACAAAATTTAAATAATGCCTAGCCCATGTACCACCACCTATTATTTCCACATTTCACTGTGGATGGTTAGATTTTTAGATTGTCGCAAGTTTTTATCTAAATTCTAAAGTGACCTAATCATGGGAAACTTAACTTTCCATAGCTTGTTAGAAATCATGTAGTATGTAAACAAGCACCAAGCTGCAAAAAACATCCCATCTTGAATTGATTTTGTGAAAATGTATCCAGCCTACAGGGGCTTAACTTTGTCCATTCTCCCAAAGATAGAAAATACAAAACACAGGAAAAACATTAGTTGCAAATTTACCCTAATTAATTTTTCTGCATAAAACAGAGGACGATCCCAATTAAGCTGGACCATCTTTACTAGGTTACTATGTCTTATCTACAACATATGTACTGGTTGTTTTCTTGTCAACTTGTTTTAGACCTGTTGTCTTGTCTTTCACATTGCCATCCTGATATGACCTCGGTCAAATGACCTCTTATTGATGTTATGAACAAATCCTGTACAGAACACACATGTTCTGTTTTAGAAAAATCAAGCATAAAATGTGTCCTGTGAGAAATTTGATACATTTATATAACCTTAAACAGTCCAAATTTAAGTTTGTCCCTATAAAGTGTGTGCACTTGTCCATTATAAAATCAACAGCGCATGTTATTGGGCCAACTGTGTTTTCCATTTATATAACACAGAGTGAAATAAGAAACGTTCAGGATCAAGAAGTATCCTGGATCCTTCAGCGTATAGGGGAAAAAAATGAATCGCCTGAAGTTTTCTTTTTCACCAGAAGAGGGCAATTTGGTCATCTAAGTATTCGGGCCTAGGTCCAGCAAAGCCTTTTTGTTTGCACACATAATGTCAGCAACAAAACCACTAATCATGGAGGCCTATCTCAAACAATTACTGGTTCCTCATTAATAGCTGATTCTACTTTTGTTACTTTAAAAGCTAAATGATTTAGGCCCATCATTTAAATTGTGTACTCATAGACTACTCCTGACAGACCCCTACACACACACAAACAAAACCTAAATCCTGTACTTCTAATAAAGCCAGCTTAGCCTCATGGATCTACATTCTTCAGAATGGAAAAAATGCCCAAAATGCCCAAATCCTCCAGGCCGGATTTCTCCTGATGCGGCACACGGATCCAGAGCAAGGAAAAGACGCAGAAAAAGCAAAGATGTAGAA
>JBBPDB010000083.1:5364321-5372280 GCA_037974465.1 Brachypetersius altus
TATTTGCATATTGCAACCTCTTGCAACATCGGCATTGTAAAAACTGTAATCATGGAAACGATTAACAAATGATATTGTGAAAGACAGAGAAAGAAAGGATAAATCAAAAGAACCCTCAGTGCTCATACTAGCCTCCTTAAAATGCCCCTGATAGACTGATAGGCATTGAATACAACCGTCACGCAGCACATTGTGCCTTATTCTAAACTCTTATCTTACTGCTAAACACAAGCATATACCCACACACTGCTGGCTGGGTGCACTCGTTGGTAGCACTGGCTGTTCTGCTCTGTTTGCCCATTAGCAAAACAGACTGCACTTTAGTGGAACAGCCCTCGCACAAAAACACCTGAGCTGGGTCAGGATGGCTTTCAAAATGGAGCGGTAAAGCAGTGGCGTCGCTACGTTTCCATAAAACCTTTTTGATGTGTTTTAATGTTTCAAAATGATTTAGCAACCTTTTTGCAATTTACTTTAGTCTGTAAATGTTTGTCGATGTGTGAATTTCAGCAAAAATATGACATTTATGCTCCTAAGTGAAAACGTCTGGGTGAATGGCAGCCCTCAATCTCCCTCATCATTTAGCGTGATGCCAGGCAGGGCACATGTCTCTTAATGAGTGTGAAAGAACTGGCTCTTAGTGTTCTCCTCCAAGCGTGTTGAACTGTTCAAATGGACCAATTCAATAATAGTACATGGTGCTTCATGTGCTAGCCTTCACCCTGTAAGCCTGGCAGTCCTGTGTTAGGGGGAAGCGCAGCTAGTGACTAGGCATGACCAATGGCAACAGAAATATAGGGAGGAAATTGGGCAGTTATCCAGACAAATTGATGTGTTAATGCATACATTGCTATATTATACGCTATATTCAAATATACAATAGGAGATTGCACATTAATGTGCACTATCTTATTATGTGCAGCCGTTCTACCATATGAATATCACTACTCTCAGTATTGCTGATCTATTGCTGATCTCTATCCACCATTGTGTTATTAGAAAATTCACTTAACTGTATGTTATTTATCCATATTATTACATATTGTTTCTGTGTGTCTGTGAAGTCAAAATATTTTTTATGTAGGATATTGCATTATTGCAAAAAGCATTTATGACTTTCAGAAAAAAAAGATGCATGCAAACACAGTCACTGAGGGTTCACAGGTGTGCATGTGTGTGTACTTGTGTTCAGGCTGTGTGGGTGTAGTACTTTTTTTCCCATTCATTCACTGACATGTCAAATGCTTTTTTTTCACACACATATCTGTGCTCTGTGTGTGTGCATGTGTGTTTACTCTGGTGTGATAACGGCATAGATAGCAGGTCAAATAGAGAAGGGCGTGTGTTAAAAAGTTTTGGTTCTCTTTCATTTTCCAGGAACCCTAAAAACTCACGCACATGTATATATAGTCACCCACCAGTGCATAGAGAGCGAGAGAGAGAGAGAGAGAGAGAGAGAAAGAGAGAGAGAGAGAGAGAGAGGGAGAGAGAGACATTGTGAATAAAATGCAATGTGTACTTGTCAAGAACAAACAACACACTGTATGGAGTAACTAAGAGGGCAAGGAAAAGACTCACACAAACACACACACAAACACACACACACGTACACACACCTCAGTGCACACGGCTGGTAAGGGAAGCAGGAGGGAGAAGGATGTGGTGGGCTTTCATGATCAGTCGACGGTAAAGTGAGAAAGAGAGTGAGACTCAGTGTGTGTTGGACTGGGGTGTCACTGGGGTCTTGATTAGACCTCCTGCTGAGCTGAGTTTTCAAGGTTAAAGTTTAAGTCAATCTCAAAAGCTAATGGAAAAGCATGTTTGTTTGTTCTTTTATTTAAAACAAACATGTTAACTAGTGTGCGTACACACATTGTGACCTTCAAGTTAAGATTAAGTGGATTTAACAGTGCTGATGTGGACCATGTAGGTCACCTCCTACTCTGATTTCTTAAGAGGTCACATGACGATGCTCACGATCAAGAGGGAGCCAATATTACATGGAAAGGGGGAAGTTGTTGCTTCAGTACTGTACTACAGTGTCTCTCACTACATGGGGACTTGAGGCTTTTTGATTGTTTGTTCCCCCCCCCCATTTTAGTTGTAGCTAATTCCACCCACTAGCTAGGTCTTTCTCATCACCAATTCTGGGAGTGTAAATGCTGTTCTACATTATATGGACAAAAGTAATGGGACACACCCTGTGTTCAGGCCAGGCCCCTTACTTCTAGTGAAGGGAAATCTTAATAGTTCAGCATACCAAGAAAATGGTCTGCTTCCAACTTTTTCAGACACAGTTTCAGAATAAGTGTGGCAACAAATTCCCACAGAGCCTTCTGTGGAAGCTGCTCTAGCTGCAAAGGGGGATCAACTCCATTTTAAAGTCTCTGTATTTGAATGGAGTGTCATTATAGTCCCTGTTGGCATAATGGTCAGTCGTGCCAATACTTTAGTGTGACATTTTCAAGCAAATCGTTTCCAAAGTGTTAAATCAACAGTAACTGGGAGGGGGAGGTCCGCCTTGACAGCAAAACCTAGACAGAAAAGTGTCTCTCTTGTCAAAAACAATAGAAAATTGGCTTCTGTTCATTAAAAGGCGTGTTTAGTGTGACCCACCCCCTCAGGTTAGCATTATTGTATTTGAAGATTTTAGATGTGGATAAAATGTGAGGCACACACTGACCTCGCATTCATTCGGCTTCATGTTGTTCCAGAACAACTGACAAGCCAAATTAACTAAAGCATATGGAGGAGACTATTCTAGAACAGTGTGAAAGGAGTAGAACATTCTAGATGGTATGAAAGAGGGTGAACATTCTTGAACAGAGGGGAACATGAATGGGGGGAGAACATTTTATAATGGTGTGAATAAGGGGAAGATTCTAGAACAGCGTGGATGGTGGAGAACATAATAGAACAGCGTGAAAGGAGAAAAACATTCTAAAACAGTGTGAATGGGATGAACATAATAGAACAGTGTGAATGGGGGAGAACATTCTAGAACATTCTGGGTGGGGTGCACACACACCATTCACTCACACACACACCTACGTTCAGTTTAGAATCCCCAGTTCACCTGACATGCATCTCTTTGGACTGTGGGAGATCCTGGAGGAAACACACCACGAGAAGAACATCCAAACTCCACACACACAAGGCCAGGACCTGGATTCAAACAACAGCGCTACCTACAGTGCCACCATGGGATGCTTTGAAGTGTAAATACGTTAAATTCAGCAAATAGAAGGACATTGTGTGAAATAAATATAGCAGAAAATGCTACATTTAAGTATTCATAACCAATATGACCAAAGATGAATATTCCTGTAACCAGAAGTAATGACAGTAATGGGTTTCATTTCATTTTTAAGCTGTTAGTAGAGACAAAGAGTACAGGTAATATTAGACAAACAGACAGATCAAGGTGCAAGATCCAACCAGCAGTAGCCTGAAGGACCAGGTTTAAAAATGATAATATCTACACTTTCACCTTTTAAACCAGATAAGAATCAGAGCAAGAGGACTGCTCTGTGCTTCTGAGGCATCTACACGGGACAGGCGTGTAACTATACAGCCCACTCACGACTGGGTTTGCGATACGAGTCAGGGCTGCGTGTTCAATACACTTTCTAGATGTTCAACAAAGTACAACTGAAAACAATCCAATATTCTCAAAAATGATGAATGGATTCAGTTTTGCACAGTTTACTGATTAAACTAGCACTAGAAGAGCTGTAGTGATGTATGATGAATGAGATGTTGACTGGCTGTGGTTGAACATTATAAGAAATGTAGTTGCACCAAATATCATAAGGAATCATCTCCATATCATAAGTCTTATTCTCAGTAAAGCATTGGTGACATTTTTGCATCGCAATATCACAATTCCGATAAATTTTCATATCCCTAACAGCGACTCATTCTGAAGAACATGCATCGTATACATTTGAACGACAACGTTCAACTGTACAAAACAGCTTAAAAACATCTTGCGGCTTTAATTTCTATTATTTTTGTTATTTATGTTTTATTTCTATTATTTATTGTCCTTGGTAGGAGTCTAATGTAATGAAACAGGACTGTTTAGTAAAGCGTTGTTTAGTAATTAATGAGAAATTAATAATAATAATAAGTTAAATCCTTTTTTTTTTCTGTTTCATGAGCAATCTGTGTTTTAAAACCCCACTATTTTTGTTGCTTTGCTTACACACACAGTCCTGTTTAGCCCTAGTCACTGCCAGGCTGAACAGGGAAAACTGGAAAGTACGAAACAAACAGTATTTTAGTTCTTTGAGGTATTTTTACACTGAGTAACGCTATAAAACATCTGTAGTGTCAAATATTTCAATAAAAACATTATTTATCTGTAATTACTAGTAACTGTGCATAAATACTAATATTTTGAACTTTATTGTGGAGACGTTCATCTACAGAATCACTGCATTAATTTCAGTCACACTACATGTATGGTGGTGTTAAAAAACAGTCTGACCTGATCAATAATTCACACTTACAAACCATCACACTGTCTAAAAGGTCTCATTAAAGCTAGGCAGCAGTGACTTAGCAAACAGGGAGGGAGGGAAACAGAGCATTTTGCATTTCTTATCGACTCGGCTTCTCATTTTTCTGATTTCCTACAGTGCCAAGTTTCAGTTCTGTAAGAAAAGCTGCCTCTGTGGCTGCTGTGGTCATTCCCCTCAGTTTCAGTTTTGGTGTCTCCTCATTGCTGAACTGAAACATAGAATGGCTTTTGGATTTTTAATGATTTTTCTGTTCTGGAGCTGGATATTGAATTCCTTCATTTCTTTCTTTAGCAGGCCTTTAAGATACACTATCTGAACAGAAGTATTGGGACACATCGTTTTTTCAGGGTTTGCCCTAGGCCCCTTTATGCTTCAGCAAACCAAGACATTTTGGACAACACCGTGCTTTGTGGACACAGTTTGGGGAAGAAACTTTTCTATTCCAGCCTGTCCCAGTGCACAAAGCGAGTTCCATAAAGACATGGCTGGATGAGTTCAGTGTGGATGAACACGGACTCCTGACCTCAACCCCATCCAACATCTTTGGGATGAACTGGAACTGAGATTGTGATCCAGTCCTTCTCATCCAACATCAGTGTCTGACCTCATAAATGCGCTACAGAATGAATGGACACAAATTGGACACAGAAACTCCAAAATCTTGTGTAAATTCTTCCGAGAAGAGTCTAAGCTGTTAGGGCTGCAAAGGGGGGACCAACTCCATTTTAAAGTCTATGTGTTTAAATGCAATGTCATTAAATTCCCTTTTGTTGGAATGGTCAGACGTCCCAATACTTTTGTCCGAGTAGTTCACATATCACTGCAAACATCAGGCTAGCTTTCTATTATAGCAGTTCCAAACATATGGCCTTTTTTAGACTGTTAGTCCATGTCATGTTAAGTATGGTTCATTCAATGTTAAAATATTCATTCAGTGTTTTTAAAAAAAAAAAAAGACACACACCTGCCGTTTTCTGCTAGTGCATTTTTAGTGCCCAATTTCTATTTATTTACTGACTGTCCTACATTAGAAAAAATATGTATCTCTGTGGCAGCCCGGCACGTGAAAAACTTTGCTATAGTAACACCCTCGAGAAAACAAATATTTTAGAAAAGCAATTATAAACCTGTGACAACGTGCGGGAATCGGGAAGAAGGAAATAAAAATACTGCTCTGATTAAGATGGAGTACAAGTGTGCATGCGCGCACACACACACACACACACACACACAGACTCCTGCCTCTGTGGCCCATACCTGCCACACACATTCCTAAGGCTTGCTCAAGCTGAGAGCTGAGACGACTGATCTGATTGGCTGGAAGGGAAATGGCTGTACATGGTGCAGAGTTAAACTGACAGTTACCTGAAGCATTTGTATTTTCCTCCTCACACTCATTAAACCAGATCTTCAGCAATGAGGATATTTTTAAAACCTGGTATTTAAAACTCTCTCTTCCTCTCTGATTGACAGACAGATAGACACACACACATACACACACACACACACACACACACACACACACACACACACACAGAGAGCCCCTCTCAGCTGGACTATGACCTCCTCCGTGGCAAATGATGGCATCATCATCAACAATCTTATCTCTTGGACTTGATCACTCATTCGTGCCATTAAGAAACTGGAAAACAAAGACTGGGTCGAGTCGAGCAACTTCCTTAACCATTCACACCCCTCAAGTGAAAGAACAGCCATTCTAATTTACATATCTTACGCCAAATGTTGTTGATCAGCCAAGACATGTTTGGTGTCTTCTTTGGTTTTGCTCTAGAGCTTCCAAGATTATGTAGCCAACCAGTAATCGATGCTTATAGCTTTCAGCATTGAGTAAATTATATCACCACACATCTCAAATTGTGTCCAATTGTTGAACATACTCAAATCGCAACAACATCGATGCATACTTATATGTTGCACAGATAAAGATAGTAGTAGCAGCTGCATTGGGGCCTGATTTTGGACCATATTTATGGATGAAACTGTGTCAGAATCCACACAAGCAAGCGTATGATGGCATAAGCACGCAGTTTGTAGGATGTGAAGATGTTGGCTATACACTGGCTAACGCTGGTGGTGATACATATCCATTGCTTAGTCACTCTAAATGTGTTAGAACTCAAGAAGTTCACCGATTGGATGCCGAGGTGTCTCTGTTTTTCAATACAGCAAAAAAGTGACTGAAAAAAAGTGACCCAAAATCAGCAATACAACCCTATAATTTGATATAATATAATAGACACAGCCTCATTCATTATTGCAGCCTAGTGGTAACACAGGCCTGAAACCAGGTGTGAAACCAAGAACACAAATTTGTCTTGGGTGATTGAGGTTAAAAGTCTAACATTCTAGCCCTTTGCTAAGTGTCCAGTAAATATCCACTACCCACAGCACTGTGTCTCATCTAAGTACGATGTCTTCTCCAGTCAGGAGTTTTATTCAGGTCTGGATCTCTGGATTCACTTCCCTATTTGAAGCCACAAATTCATATGACCACTGCTTCAGCACTCTCTTTTCCCTGGACCGGCTGATCTTTACTGCTCACATCCTCCAAACTGCTGCCTTAACATGGACTTGATGGCTTGTAAATGGCTTTTACCACTTTATACAATATATACACGTATATTAAACTGAAATGAATGGAGATCCGTAACTTGCACACGTATTATAATAGCTACTGAATAATAAGTCAGACTAATTGAGTCTATTGTTTAAGATATAGGATCACAGGCTGTTACCTCCTGGTGACATAAAAAGTTTTGTTGATAGTCAAAGTGATAATAAATGAAGTGAAATAAGTGGAAAACGAACCTGCAAATATTTTTTTTCAACCAATTTCTGAATGAAACATAAAATGTATGTTTAAAATAAGAAGAAATTGAGTGTATTTTCCAAATATGTTACATTAAGCAAATAAACAGTAATCGTGCAAGTGTGTTCTCTGTAGATGATGTGTTTTTATTCTCACTTGGAACGTCATTTGCCAAAAGGTTTGTATAGGACAAACCATATAAGCACAGCATTTTGCTAGTGCTGTCATTTAAATGAATAATGTGAAGGTGAATGAAGAATTTCCATTGATTTGAGCAGGATAGTGCAAAGCACGAACTATAAGATGTGTTTCAATGAAGCGCTCCCTTTAAAAATGATGTCACTGTTTCAGATACAGTTCAAAACACTAAAAGCATAATGATACACTTCACAGTTTAACTGATAACTGTTTTACACACACACACACACACACACACACACACACAAACACACACACACGTACACATATGTTCTGGGCCCACCCTAACAGCAAACATAGGAGGCCAAAGTTGTAAAGTCCAAAGACCAATAGACAGTTCAGCACTTAGCTACAGGAAAACACACACACACACACACACACACACACACACACACACACACACAC
>JBBPDB010000083.1:5392456-5402479 GCA_037974465.1 Brachypetersius altus
AAAGACATGCTGGAGGAGTTCAGTGTGGAAGAACTTGACTGGCCCACACAGAGCCCTGACCTCAACCCCATCCAGCATCTTTGGCATGAACTGGAACGGAGATTGTGAGCCAGACCTTCTCATCCAACATCAGTGTCTGACCTCATAAACGCTCTACAGAATGAAAGGGCACAAATTCCTTATACGAAGACTTAAAAAGAGTGAAAGATATTCTAGCTACAAAGGGGGACGAACTCCATATCAAATTTTATGTATTTGAATGAAATGTAATTAAATTCCCTGTTGGTGTAATGGTCAGGCGTCCCAGTATTTGGTCCATATAGTGAAGGTATGAACTGGTTTAGGAGCACTGAACTGGCCGTGTGTTCTTAATATTGTTGAACTTGTAGTGATGTTGAATGCGTAATGCTTGTGCGCATGCGCAATTACCGGCTATATTTGCCAATGTTGTTCAGGTCTGCCAGAGCACTCTCTGTGACTTGTCTAGTATAGTGTTGAAACAATGGCATCCTCCACACTCTGTCGCCTGTGATGACACTGGCCTGCAAACACACACACATACACAAAATGACCATTAAAGGAGGTAACACTTCTACTTATAGATAAATATTAAGGGAATATTATCAATAAGCCATTTAATGTATGCCTGGTTCTTATCAGTCACTTACTTTTTGCAGCTTCTCCCAGAGCCAATCAGAGTTAGTGAAAACCCCAGCAGCAGCAGAACCCAAAGCTACATCCATAGCACCTGACAGATGAGAAAAAGATTATATCTGGCAGCCTTTGCAACCTAATATAGCAACCCAAAGTTATATACGTAGCTTCTTTAATTACAGTTTGATGAATTGGAATGGTATGCCCATACACTATATGGACAAAAGCATTGAGACAATGAAGGGCAATCTAAATGCTTCACCACACCAAGACATTTCGGATAACGCCATGCTTCCAACGTTGTGAACACATTTTGGGGAAAAAAATTTCTATTCCAGCATGACTGTGCCCCAAATGCACAAAGTAGCTCCATAAACGACGTGGCTATAGGAGCTAGGAGTGGAAGAACTTGACTGGCCGCACAGAGCCCTGACCTCAACCTCATCCAGCAGCTTTAGGATAAACTAAAGGTCCAACATTAGGAACTGGCCACATAAACGGGCACAAATTCCTACAGAAACTCCAAAATCTTGTGGGAAGTCTTCCAAGAAGAGTGGAAGCTGTTCTAGCTGTGGAAGCTGTAGGGTGGGGGCAGGGGGGACCAACTTCATATTAATGTCTATGTATTTGAATTATAAATTAGAAATGTTGGGGTGTCCCAAAACTTTTGTCCACATAGTGTAGCATAGATATATAAAACCATATTTAAAATTGTAGGTTATTAAATGAGTGAGACAGCTGAACAAAAAATGTCTATATATGAGACAGACTGCGAGTTCAGGTACCTGTAAGGGTAGCAGCATTGACTATTGCCCTGGGATTAAAGCTGTGAGCGTAGCACAGAGCGTCGGCCAAAATCAGACGACCCTCAGCATCGGTGTTATCAACCTATTAGAGCAAATCAAATGTGCGTGTTTCATTTAGATACTTTTTTACAGCACACAACACACATGGCATGTACAGACATCGTTCGAGCAGTCTGTGGAACGTGAAAAACACCTGAATAGTTTTGCCATTCTTGGCTCGCACCACGTCCCCGGGTTTGTTCGCTTTCCCACTGGGCATGTTCTCACAGAGCGGCGCCAAACCTGAGCACAAAGCATAAATGTCACATTAATGCCAAGGATGTCATCAGCTTTATCATCAAATTTATAGAGGAGCTGGAATGTTGCCAAAGTCTGATAAAAGAAACTACAGTTTTTGTTGCCATGCATGACACAAAGTAGGGATGAAGAATGTCTTTATAAATATCTCCTCCATGTTACACATCAAAACATAAGTTAATCCATAGGCATTCAAAAAATTTGTCGTTGGATAATGGTAGGTCCGACTGTAACTGGACACCTGCACTTACATTCATCTTGTTTTTCGGGCGATATTGCTGACAAACAGTTGTCATCTCTGCACAAAAATAAACCTATCAGAGCAAGATATACACTATATGGACAGAAGTATTGGGACACACCCTTTTTTCAGGGTTTGTGCTAGATCCTTTACTTTCAGTGAAGGACAATCTTAATGCCTCAGTTTACCAAGACACTTTGTCCACAAAGTTGGAAGCATAGAGTTGTCCAAACTTTTTTTATTCTAGCATGACTGCACAAAAATCTTGTGCAAAGTCTTCTAAGAAGAGAAGAAGCTGTTATAACTACAAAGGAGGGACCAACTCCATATTAAAGTCTTTCTATTTGAATGTCAGGCGTCCCAAAACTTCTGTCCATATAGCGTAGGTCAAGTTGTTGAACCAGTATTTCAGAGCAGTCTCTGAAACTGATTTAATTGTGCAGTATTTCCATACTAATCAGTATTTATGGCTATTGGTGTGTTTTGCAGAAATTGCTTCAGTTTATTGCGGTCTTTAATGCCATTATTTCTCAGGCTTGGATGTTTTATTTGACTAATGTGGAAAACCCTGGCCAGCCACATTTTTGCTCCAACCCAACTTGTGACACATAGAAATGGAGCAAAAACATGGACTGTCTAAAGGATCCTTCAGGTCCATTTTGAGGGCCACCAAAGTATATGTGGGGCATAGACAGTAAAACATAAATAAAATACATCGGAAGGTTTCATATAAATCAAGTTAAGTGAACAGACCTATGATGTTGATTGGGAGTTTCAGAGCAGCGGCTGTGACAATGGCAGAACACACGGTAGCAGCTCCGCCCATATCCGCCCTCATGGCATCCATACCAGATGATGGTTTCAGTGAGATTCCACCACTGACACACACACACACACACACACATTCCAAAGCACATTTACGTTTGCAGTTGGGGTGTAGAGGTCATGAGTATGCCTGTCTGTTTGCATCGTTGCAGAAAAATGTTACCTGTCAAAAGTGATTCCTTTGCCCACTAGCACTAGAGGAGCCTGGCTGGCGCCTGTACTTCCAGTGTAATGCAGCTCCAGAAAGATGGGGGGTTCCTCGGACCCTTTGGACACGCTGAGAAAGGCCCCCATCTGCTCGCTTTCAATCCACGACTGGGGTCTAAGAACGAGAGACGGAAATGGAAGATCAAAACACCTTTTTTTAAATTATATTTTAGTTGTCCTTAGAAAAATCTTAATATTGGCAACACAATGGTTAGGGCGTTGCCTTTGGAATCAGAAGGTTGTGGGTTCAAATCCCAGCACAGCAGTGAATTAAGAATTTCCATTTACTGTCTTGCTCTCTCTATTTTTTTCTGTATTCATTTGCATGCAAAATGGTGAGAGACACAGAGACAGAGAGAGAAAATCTGTACCTTTTATGAATGGTCACTTTGTCTGAGAAGGGTGAAAGCTTCTGCTCTATGGTTTCTGCAAAGACTGTTGGTGTAACATGGTTGGCTGGGGCTTCCATCAGTGTCCTGGCTAGGTTCTGTCCTTCTCCATACAGAATGCCCTTCTCCCATGCTGCGGTATCTTCCCTGCACAATTAAAGGAATGCATGTAATAAGCCAAGACGTGTTTGATGTCCAATTTTGTTTAGTGGTGGACCTTTGAGGATAAAGAGATCTCCGTATTGCCATGCCTAAATCAGAATGAATGGGTACACATTCCCATAGAAAAACTTCAAAATCTTGTGGAAAGCCTTTCAAGAAAAGTGGAAACGTTTGTAGCTGCAAAGGGAGGAATAACTTTACTGTTTATGTATTTGAATGCAATATCCTTACATTCATTGGTTGGTGTCATGCGTCCCAATACTTTTGTCCATATAATCTCTTCCCACCTTAGTGTAAATAGTGTAAACTGTCTTGTATTTAAAAGCCTGAAATGTAGTAAAAATGTGGTGAAATCTGATGCATGATGCCCTGAAATGCAATGCTGAATAAAGAATCACTACAGAATCAAAGCCTTTAAAGAGCTTCACACCTTTAGAATATTATGGTTCTCAAGTGAACAAAAAGTAACTTTAACATTCAAAATGCATCACATACTGTGATTGCCAGTACCTGCCATGCAGCTGTGGTGTGACACGGACCTTCTTCTTACTCTTGAGCTCATCATACTCAAACAAGCCGAGCACAGCACCCTCTGCTGCTGACTGACCGTCTCCACAGTCGTCAACCTCCACCTGAGTTGTCTCCAGATCCTGAAGTTGCCTGCAGCCCCCTGCGCACACACACACAAGTAATAGAAACTTTTCAATTGTGTTTGTTACATGCAGACATTATCTACACTTAAACACAGAGGCCAGTATGCCTTGTCTTGGCAGGCAGAAAAAGGCATTTAATTAAGCAAAGTGGCTCCTTATAGTCATGCGTGAACACAGCACAGTACACAATACAGCGTGATATTCTTGCGTGTAAGTGATCATTCGGTCATACGTGAACTCACCACAGCACACACTGTGAACAGCATGAAATTCTTCCTCTGCATTTAACCCATTCACCAAGTGAAGCAGGGGGCAGCCGGGGAGCAGTGTGTGTGGACGGTAAGTTACTCAAGGGTACCCGAGTGGTACCACTGACAACCCTGGGATTCAACCCCACAACCTTCTGTTCACAGGGGCAGATCCCTAACCACCAGGCCACCAGTTGAATGAGAATGTTTGAATGCCCTCAGTCGAATGACATGCTTTGTTGATTT
The DNA here is from genome assembly GCA_037974465.1 of Brachypetersius altus. Lineage (NCBI taxonomy): Eukaryota > Metazoa > Chordata > Actinopteri > Characiformes > Alestidae > Brachypetersius > Brachypetersius altus. The sequence continues at coordinate 5,397,185 of JBBPDB010000083.1, forward strand.
TCAAAATGAAAATAAGTGCACTCTTCTATAGAAAATAGTTTTGGTTAAACAAAATAAAGCATGGCTTCTGCACAGGCCACATATTGCTTCTCAGATATGTTAAAGATACATTAAAATCATTAAATAAACAAATTATTCAGAAAAATGTGTTGTCTGTAGAGGGTGTTAACTTTATTTTCACTCCAAATCAACAAAATTTCATTTGACCTGAGACGCCAGGAACTGTATGTAGCGATATAATCCCAACTGTTGTACTGCATGTAGCAATAAAATCCCAATAGTTGTACTGTATGTAGCAATATAATCCCAATAGTTGTACTGTATGTAGCAATATAATCCCGTAGCAGATGAGGAAATTCAGGTCACATGTATAGCGAACACCTACCTGATACAGCTGCTCGGACGTTCTCTTTGCAGTTATCCCAGTTCTCCTTACCACACACACCAAGTCCTTTCTTACCAAGACCCACTACTGCAACCCTGGGGAAATCCTGGACAAGGTGTGAAGAAAAGGATCCAAAAGAGATGAAAGACATTTCCGTAACTGAGCACTGTACGTTTTGTGCATATGTATAGGTCTATTTGTTTATGTCTTCAGAGACCATACATGGTCTATACTTATACATGGTCTGGATGCTGCACTTCCATTAAAACTCTTTGGAGAACAGTTTTATAAATGTTTTGCTGTGAAAGTGGGGTTCAGCTAGGTACTCAAGGCAGTTACTCTTTTACCAGTGGGTGGAATTCTGGGTATGCCAACACCCTTAGTTTTCAGGGAGTGGGCCTTGTTTGGTGTCCGCTTGTATGCCAGCTTTGTTGAATAAAATCTATTCACACCTTCACCCAACATAAAAACACCTACCAGCTATCAATGGCTGCTAAGACTAGAGTAACAAGTTTGAGATTTCAAAGTGTTTGTTAGTGATGATCACCTTACGTCCCTGGGGTGTGGGTGCAGGTAGAGTCTCTTAGACAAAGTCTGAGTCTGAGTCGAGTCCCACGTCCCTGAGGTACGACTCAAAGTCAAGTCTCTCGTCAATGAGGATCGTGCCCGATTCGAACCTCAAGGCCCTGAGCAGTGAGTCCGGACAAGTCTCTATAATAAATAATAATAAGTTTAATTTGTATAGCGCCTTTCCCAAGCTCAAGTCTCTGAGGAGCGAGTCCAAGTCCAGTCTCTAGTCTCTGAGGAGCGAGTCCAAGTCCAGTCTCTAGTCTCTGAGGAGCGAGTCCAAGTCCGGTTCCTAGTCTCAGAGAAGTCGAGTCTCTGGAGTTATTAGCTGCACCGTTTTTTTTTTTAAACAGAAATCTTTCCGACTGCTAATGATCAAATATCAAATACACTAATTATCAAATGCTTGAGCTGAATCAGCAGGAACAACTGCACAGTGCAACAATTCCAATTTGTGATCCTTGAAGCCCTATGCTGAGTTGAAGCAGCAGAAAATGTGCAGGGCTAGGAGGGCTCCAGGAACTGGGATATTCGAACAGGGAAACGTTTAAAATTAGCGTGTCTCAAAAGTCAGTGTGTACAGTATTCATACCTGGTGTAAGCCATAGAAAATTCTACTCTTTCCCCTCTTGAGAGGAGGTCCAGATCTACAGGGAGAGAAGATAAAGTCAAGACTATCAGCCATATACAGAGTGAAACATAAAAAAACATTACAAATGCAAAAAAGATCTAGACAGCAATAAAAATAAGTGCACAAACAACAGCAGGCGCAACACAGGGAATGTACTGTATATAAACCAGTTTAAGTGCAAGTTATTTGATGTTACACAATGAAAGAACCTGTTAAAAGTGCTGCCACTCACACTGACAGCATCTCAGCCAGTTTGCCAGACACTGATCTGTCAAACTTTTCTGCAGCTTCAGTGAGGAGTATACCATCTCCATCTTTCTCTTTTTCATAGACACCGAGCACCAAACCCTGGAAGACACAGGTTAACACCCAGCAGAAGTCAAGTTAGAAATAAAAACACTGAAAACACACATTTTTAGACACAGTCTGGGTCTCTACGAATGCCTCGTTCGGAAAATGCTCCCATATTTGATTTTTTCAGTGCAACATTCAAGGTTGAATGGAGGATCTGACTACGAAGCCTTTTCGAGGAGGTGATCTTACTTTGGCAACACTCGATGAGCTTCTAGACACAGAAAACAGTCCTCTGTTGTGTGTCTGGACTCCATACAGGAACGATTTTCTAAATCGTAGCAGCATTTTGTGTTAAATATATTTGTCAGCACACTTTTAATCTGTAAAGCTAGACTGAACGAGATAACCGGAGGCACTCACGCCTCATGTGGCACGAAAAAACACCCTATCGGCTTTTACTACGTCTTAAAAAGGCGACATGCCCTTCCTGCAGCTGATCTGGGGTCGGTATTGAGTCCCGTTTTGCATGTACAACTAAACACGCTTCCCGTTAAGTCTCTTAGGACATTTACATGCCGCATATAAGACTGCACGACCCTTTTTGTTAAAGAAACATTTCGTGCAACAATAAGGAGTTTGGTTGGACAAGTGAATCCGTTTATTCTAAAGAACCGATTCGTTGTTGATTTACACATTGGCAGTGTGTGGTTTGAGAGGCACTTGGGTAATGTAAACACACTCTTTTAGTAAACTCAGATAAATCCTGAATAACCTAGATATTGAATTACACAACACGCTTTGCAACACACATATTTTGCAGATGCAGCGATTCTGAATCGATTCGAATGATTCACATAGATGAGTCGGTTCAAAATAACCGATTTACTGAAGACCATTCATCGTCGATGCGTGGTTTTAGTGGCACTGGGATGAGAATCCGTGCCTTCCCATTTACAGTGTCCCCCAATAAGCGCTGTATACTCTCAGTACTGACCTACACAACAAGCTTTGCAAACACATATTTTGCAAATGCAGTGATTCTGAATCGGTTAGGTCATGTTTACTAAGATGAGCCGGTTCAAAAGAACCGATTCCTTGCTAATATTGGGGTCAGTATGACACTGAACTTAATCACACTCCTTATAAGTGACCTCCAAAAAAGTTGTAAATACGTTGTATTGCTTTGATTTAAACTGCATGCCAAACTTTCAGAAAGTACACGTTTTAAGTTATACGTCATTATAACCCCCTTTCTTTTGGGAAAATAAGGTGGAAGTGAAACTAGGAGCAAGTCCGTTTATTTTGTGCTTTAATAATCAAATATGCAAGTTAATGTGATGGGGAAAGGCTCAGGATTAAGGGGGAAACGTGCTCCTCCATGCTACTGTGACGGCACACAGGGTCCAGTGCTGAAGAGTGCGCCCCCGCTAGAGCCCTATTGCGCATGACAGCAACTCCTGCATGCAACAGCCTGGTGACTGGGTTAGGCTCCGTGTTTTGTTGTTTTTCTCCACCTCTGTAGGTTTTGCCAGGCTTTTTTAAGATGCAGTGAGTGGTCCTGGAGCCGTGGATAAGTACGACGAGGTGGAGAGGAAGAGACAGAGAGGTTTTGGACAGCAGGAGACACAGGAGTCCGGCTCCTGCAAGGGCTTCCGTAACGAGTAGGCCTGCTGACCCACATTCTGAGAGCACTGCCAGGGTGAGTAGGACACAGTGTTCCTGAGCCTCTCGGCGTGTCTCTATAAATCCGCTTCTCATGTGTTTAAGTAAACCGGGCTGTTTTTTCCGTTTTCGGAGTCCAGAGGTTTGGAAAGTGACGCTGGAGTGCCTGGAGAGGCTCGGACGCGGGACGCGCTCCTCTCCTAGCCCGGGATCTCCATGCACGGCTCAAAGTCAGGAAAGTCTCGCACAACGGCAGCTTTATAACTCTATAACCTGCTTTTTGAGACCTTCGTTTCCCGCGTATACGGTTAGCCCTGCACCTACAGGCGCTGTTATGATGTCCAGAGTCTCAGAGAGGAACAAGAACAGACTGGCAAGCTGCGTTTATGCCATTATATGATACTATATTATGCTATACCGAGCTGTAGTACCATTTAGTACACTATACTACATTGCATTATGCTACTGTGATGTAGTACGCTATAGCAGACTATACTACATTATATTGTACTGTACCGTGCTGTGCAACCCTGTAGCAGATTGTACTACTCTATATTATTATATACAGTGCTGTGCTACCATATAGTACATTATACTACACTGTCTTATACTGTGCCGTGCTGTGCTCCCATATAGTCCACTAGACTACACTGTATTATGCTATACTGTGCTGTAGTATAGTTGACTATAGCACACTATTATACTGTACTGTGCTGAACTACCATATAAGGCACTATACTACTCTATATATTTATACTCTATATTATTAAATACCATCCTGTGCTACCCTATAATACACCATATCACACTGTATTGAACTACATTGTGCTGTACTACCATGTACTATACTGTGCTGTACCACCATATAGTACACTATGCTACACTGTTATACCATACTGTACTACATTATCTTATACTGCCGTATGCTATACCACACTATACTGCACTATAGTACACTATACTACACTGTATCATGCTATACAACACTATAGTACACTATAATACTGTTTTATGCTATACCGTGCTGTACTACACTGTGCTATACTGTGCCAAACTTTACTGCACTGCACTTTAACAATCGTCTACTAGACTACTATACTATGCTGTACTACATTACACTATATTATACTGTGCCTAATATTACTGTGTGGCACTTTACCGTCTTTTACTAGACAGCGCTACTGTACTGTACTATTCTATTATGTCCTACACTGTACTTTACTATACTGTACTACACTATATTCTGCTATACTACACTGTACTATGCTGTACTATTCTAGCCTGGACACTTATTTATTTTTTTCACTAAATTCAGTAAATAGACAGTTATGCTCACAATATTGACATATTTAGTCCTTTAAGTATACTGTGAGATATACACAAGGCTTTAAATACCACCACAGCATTTTAGTATAGGAAAACGCTATTTATTTTTTTGATTTTGTGGAGTAGCTCTGGCCCCTACTTCTCTGTCAGTTTGTGCTCCCATGCTTTGTTAGATGTTTGTACAGCTATTTTGTATTATTGGTACGAGCACATTCAGACTAGTGTTGTCACGGTACCAAAATTTCTGTATTCGGTACCAATACCAGTGAAAATCCACGGTTCTCGGTACCGATTTCGGTACCAAAGCAAAACCAAAACATGAATTGAACAACAAGCTATTTTTATTAACCCGTTTAATCCCAATTTTTTCCCTGCAAAATAAGTGCATGCATTTTACTCCTTAGACTTCCCTAACACACAATATGTTAGG
>JBBPDB010000083.1:5434400-5451208 GCA_037974465.1 Brachypetersius altus
CCCTCCCCTTCATCGCCGTTAATGCCAAGTTTCCAATGACATTAACGGCGTTAAAAAAAATCTATCTATGCCCACCTCTAATCTCATGTTTTTGTCACTGAATAATAGTGATCTATATTAGGTTGTATAGAAAATAACAATAAAAATGTCCCCAATACATTATTTAATTAGAAATTTACCAGAAGATGAAGTTTCCTTACCATTGAGTGCTACATTTAGAGGTTGTTAGCTCAGCAACATTTTTATTCTTCTTCCTGGAGAACAGTTTATATGAGAGTTTTGCAGCTTGGGCTAGTTACGTATAAGACTGGATTTATATTTTCATGTGGCATTTGTGGGGAGGAGATTAAGAAACTTTACCTTAAGACAAATTTCACATGGTACAATGGATGAACCGCCCTCCACTGCTAACAGGAATTATCAACCTATGCACAACTGAACGAATTCAGGTTCTGAACTTACTGTTGGCATGTCTGTCAGAAGGGTGAGAGTTACATGTTATCTATTGAGATGTGATACTGAGTGCATGTGCAGTTCCACAATCTTGGGATTCGTTACCACACCCATAAATCTGTACAACCTTCCATTAGTAAGTATTAACTTAAAAGCTCTTTTAATTTTTACTTTGAACTTGCACACACACTGTCTTCAGTGCACAGTGTATGGGCATATGAACGTATTTTGCTGCTCTAGGCTAATAAATGAACATTTGGTGTCTTCTGTCTTTTAGACAATTTGTTACTTGCTCTTGACTGACAAAGAAAACCTCTGAGATGTTTTATTCTCTTTTGTTATGTTGTCTGGGTATTATTCCTTGGTAAGTGGTTGCACAGTATGTGAAAGTTCAAAATTAATTTGATCTAAACATACAATACTCAGATATAGAAGACCAGCCATGGCCCTTATAGCTGAAACATTTACTAAGGGCCATTGACAGTTCAGAAATGCGGCTTTGCGAGCACACGCTTCTTCAGAATTTGACCAAATGGGCTGAAATGTGAAATTAAAAAAGTTTCTATAGTATTTATTGTCTGTTTTTTGTGCTAAAGTAGAAAATGACAGGTTGCTGAAGTGTTAAGAAAGTCATTACGAAACAGACATGCTAACACTAAGTTCAGAAACTGGATTCATTCATTAATGCAGTTAATAGTGCAGTATGGGTTCATCCGTAAGTTAAAGCTTCATAATTAGACTTCAACAATTAGATGCATCACAAACAGTGCAAATGCTCATCAAGACACCCGAAGCCATGTGTAAATACAAATTGAAAAAATGTTGCTATCACAAAGATAAAACACTTTTCAGTCGCTCAGACTGACTGCTATTAAAGTCATTATACTTAAATAAAAATACAGAAAACTAAAATGTTGCCTTTCAAAAGGTACAGTATGATGATTTCTGCTTTATATGACCAGGGACATGAAGTGGTAAAAAAGTCCATGTTGATTTCAGGTTTCAGGCAGGAAAGACATTACTCAGCATTTTCCTCTCACCCTCTAATGTAGGGAGCAATGGGGTTAGAGCTCCTGTTTAGTAGACAACATATTGCAAGTCTGATCCCAAGTGAGTATTACTGTACAAAGGCCTTGTACAGGGCGGTTAAAAAAGGGTTCCTAAGGTCCTTTTCCACTAAGTACTGCCGTTTTCTAAATGGCACGTTTCTGCTGTTTCAGGCTACATTAGATCATTTCATCTGCTCCAGTCTCCAAACGTCTGCCTGGATGTTAAGTGAAATATTGGGTTTTGGAAAGGCTTTCATAACAGATACGTTTGCAGCCTTATGTCACTCATACAGCTTAAATTAAATCCCCCAGAGGCACAGGACTGCTGTATTGTTCTCAATTCAACCATCACATTCATGTTGACACCAAAAGCAACAACCTTAACAGCACAATCATGCACTTAAAGTCAACCAAGCAATTTTGAGAAGATTTCTCGAGTCTGGATGAAGCCAAGTGGGTACTGTGGGATAAGGGTGTGCCTAGTCTACTGAGCAGTATCAATGAATATTATATTATTAACCCCAGGCTGTTTTTAAACACTGCACAAGGAGGTTTTTGTGCAACATGGCCATTCCACACTAATCTACTCCACCTAATTTCTTTTACTTCTTCCGTGTTGCAGAAAGAACACACCAAAAATATTGTTGCAAGGTACAGACATGCATACAATTAGGGAGCAAAAGTAATGATGGTGCATACAATTATTTTTGTTTAAACCAATGAAACATTCTTCACAGTATAATTAACCAATAAATGACCAATATCAGCTTCAAAAAAGGCAGCTTTTATTTAATTGTTTGTGGGTAAACCTGGCATCTGGCTAACAACTACATAGAAAAAATAACAGAAAGTCTGCTGTATAGTCTAATTTTATAGATATTTCATGGAACCACAAACTATCGCAGCCAAGAAATGCCTCTGCTGTGGGAGACAGGATGGATAAAACCACCTTTTCTGCTAAATACTGTTGTTTTCCTAAAAACAACGAAGTACACCAACTAAACGAACAAAAACAAAAAGGACATACCCGTGTTTGACTGATAAGAGAACCTCACCCAGTTCATTTGCTTTTTCTTGAGGGCCACAATTCTGCTGTCTAAGCATTAGTCAAACATTTTGCCAAGCACAGCAAAACATCTACTTGCATGTCAACTGACATATCAGGGTCATCATGTGGGAGCTTGCAGGTTCTAACGCAGTACAGTTGATTGCACGTCTTCTGCCTAAATTATTAGTGTTTCTGAGTCTAAATTTCTAGTTCTGCAGTTTAAACTAATATTGTTAATGAAGCCCAGCTCCAACTCTCAAATCCAACTAGCTCTGCACAGTGGTTTAGTATAGGTAGTTTTATTTAGTCTAATGCACTGCTTTGCCCACCCTCACCACAATTCTGAGCTGAGCACCATGACACTGCAACAACTGGAAACACATTTGCATTTAAACTCACCAAACTAGCACCAATGTGAAATTCCAAGGCTAGATGATGAATCAACACAGGTGGGGACTATGGATCCTGCGGAACTATGCAAAATGGACAAAAGTATTGAGCCACAGCCATTTTTCAGGTGTTGTGCTACTTTCAGTGAAGGGCAATCGTAATGCTTCAGCATACCAACACATTTTGGACAAAGCCATTCTTCCAACTTTGTGGAATGCCCATAAAGAGATGGTCCGACGAGTTCTGTATCAAAGAACCGCACAGAGTCCTGGCCTCAACCCCATCCAACACCTTTGTGATAAACTGGAACAGAGATCAAGAGCCAGGCCAACATCTGTGCCTGATCTCAAAAATATAGAATGAATAGGTTCAAATTCCCACAGAAACTCCAAACTCTTGTGGAAAGCCTTCCAAGAAGAGTGGAAGCTGACATAGCTGTGAAGTGGGGACCAACTCCATATTTAAGGTCTATGTATTTGAATACAATGTGCCTTTTGGTGAAATGGTCAGGCGTCCCAATATTTTTTTTTGTCCATATAGTGTACTTTCCGGCATAGCTTAGTTGCAACCTGCATTTAACATGCTGGTCCTTTGCTTCACCTAAATCGATTGCATCTGATTCAGCCAATCAAAGAATTCAGAAATTTCTGGCTGGAGCAGATGATAAATCCACGTCCCAATTTTAAATAGGCAGAAATAGCACTAACAACTTTATGCAACACGAAATGCAATTTATCACACCCACCATGTTCAGGACCCCTACAAGACCACCAATAGGAAGTTATTTGGGTGGTGAATCATTCTTAGCACATCAGTGGCACTGACATGGTAGTGGAAAGCTAGTGTGTGTGTGTTGGGGGGGCTACACAAGAGTGGATCACACCCCCCCCCGATGTCACTGGTGGTCCAAGACTAGTCCAACAAAATAAAATGTGTGGCCAGAAACTTCCCTTCTGATGAAAGACTAGAGGATAGCTAACACAAACTGTAGCATCATATAAACCACAAAAACTATCATGTAAATAACTTTACAACTACAAAGTGAACCAGCTGGTCTGATGTGGCTGAAATGTAATGGACATACTGTAGACATATTGTTTAAAATGTTTGTGTGACACAATCCAATTGAATACTTTTAGGATGAACTAGAACATGAATTGCGAGGCAGATATTGTCCCGCATCAGAGTCTGAGCTCACAACTGAATGAGCACAGTTTCCCACATACATACTCTAAACGTTTGTGAAAAGCCTTTCTGAAAGATTATAGCCACATAACAGGAACTAACACAACATGAATGGGATGAAATGAGATGTCCAACAAACTCATACATATGTGTGATCAGTGCTGACGTGATATTTCTAAAGTGAATTCTAGAATTCAGTAATTCAGGTGTTTCAATCATACTCATTGGTACCTTTGAGCTGAACTGGAGCAGAGACTGAGACAGGCCTTCTCATCCAACATCAGTGCCTGACCTTATAAATGCTCTACAGAATGAATGAGCACAATTTCCCACAGAAACTCCAAAATCTTGTGGAAAACCTTCCAAGAGGAGTGGCAGCTGTTATAGCTGCAGAGGGAGGCAACCCCATGTTAAAGTCCATGTGTTTGAATGCAATGTAATTAAATTCCATGTTGGTGTAATGGTCAGGTGTCCTAATACTTCTGTCCATATAGCGTTTCTTCATTGACTGCTTGAAGATCATTGACTGATTAACAAGTCAACTCTGCATTCTGCATGTAATTTAAACGATTCAGGATGAACTTTGTCACTGTCTAGTGGGCACATCTGATCAGTATACTCATTCAGACCTGGGTGCTGCACTTGAACTGTATATATATAAACGTCATTCAGGGTGGTTCTATGTAAAATGCTCCATTCTAGATAAACTAAGGGTGGACAGGTACGTATAGGGATTTGTACAGCAAAAATATTCCAAAAGTAAACGTATTTTGCCATCATTTCACAATTACCTTTATCAACATTTCATTGTGTAATCGCTCTCTGGTGGAACTGAATAGGAAATAAAATGGCTATATTTGTGTTGTAGACATTGTGAACCCGGGTTCCCAGCACCACACCCTACGTTACCCTACAGTAAACCACATTAGACCACTTGGAACGACTTTGTTCAAGCCTGAACCTGATTCTGACAGAAATATCTGGTATTTTGGTAAAGTTCTTGTAACAGGAGCCAGTTGAGCATGATGTAATATTACTCATTGGGCCCTTGTATGGAAGTATGGACTGCTGGGCCTTTCATTTGCGTGACCACGACAGGCCTGCCAGCGAAAATTCGCTCTTGTGACCAGGCCAGTAAAGCCCTGGGCATGACGTCATTATTTGTCATGTGGACCACCACCAACCCCTCCATCCACCCCGCCAAAAATATGAAAGACCACACGCTTTGGTTTCACAGCTTGCCTCGAAGCCCTCTGCCTTGCATGAAAAGAGGTTTACATAATGTGATTTCAGTAGCTATTATTGCTTAGCTGGCCAGCTGGTGGCCTTCTGTTTGGGGAGTTGCCCCTGTGATAAGAAGACTGTGGGTTTGAATCCCAGGAATGCTAGTTGCACCACTTAGGCACCCTTGTACAAGGTACCATCCCACACACTGCTCCCTGGGTGCTAAGTTGCTGGCTGCCCATTGCTTCACTGGGTGAAGGTGTTAAATGCAGGGAAGGAATTTCACACTGTGTCGTGTGTTCATGCGACTTGGGCCAGCTTCCCAAATCCCAAGGCTACTAAGTACCTCTGAGGTTCCCTTAAGCAATGTACCTCCCCGGGCATTGTGTTCATGGCTGCCCGGGGAGTGATTGGATGTAATGCAGAGGATGAATTTTGTGCTGTTCACACTGTGTGCTGTGGTGTGTTCACATATGACAGAATGGTCACTTTCACTATAAGGGGGCACTCTAATTAACACTATATTTTTTAGTAATGATGCGCCTTTAAGGGTTTAAAATAGCAAGACAGCTGGTGGCCTAGTGGTTAGGCTGTTGCCCCTATGATCGGAAGGTTGTAGTTTTGAAAAGTAGCACTACCTACCCTTGAGCAACGTACCGTCTCTACACACTGCTCTTTGGACAAATACAGATGAAGAATTTCACGCTATGGTGTTTTCACTCGTGCCTATAAGGGACCGTTTTACTTCATGGGCCCCCACCTGTTGCTTCAGTCATCAATCAGGCTTGGAAAGATCCTGGATCGTGGTTATGCAAAAAACTGCTGGGCCGTTTTTTTACTAAGAAAACTAGCTCCGTTAGTTGCAGGCATTTCGTGACGCCCCTTAGCCACAGCAGGTGAGAACCTGTCCCTTGGTGTAACAGCTGTAGCCCAGCGGTGAGAGAAACCCTATACACCTTAGTAGGCTTTACTGAGTGGGGCTCTAATTACACACCTATCAATTATTGACCCATTCAACGAAGCACAACGAAGGGACCCTAAAAAGAATATAGCACAACGAAGGGACTCTAACACGAAGACGGTAAAATAACCCAAAACAATATGCAAATACGCTGCATCAAACAACTTCCTCTGTGTGTGAGAGACGGAGAGAGAGAGAGCGAAGCATTTAGATAATATGTATACAATTATATATTATATAATATATATTATATTATATATAATATATAAGGCCACCGAAAATTCTAAAATCCAACAAAGCTAATTCTTTTTTCTTTTTTTTTGCTGTACTAAAGCTTGTGATAATGTGAGCAGCTTGTAAAAGAAAGGACTGGTTAACCGTCTCTCCTCCATCTGTCTGTAAACAGAAACACCCGTTAATCCCGTCTGCTCTCCTCTTTTACCACTCTCACAGCCCGGCAGGAAACAGGACAGTAAAACAGAGCTTAAACAATTTATAGTGCATTCTTACCTGTGGGTGAGAGACACAGCAGCGCCACTGTCAACACGATCCACGCGCGCCCCATCTTCCCTGACCCACGCGGGACTGTGTGAGTCTCTGCGTCCTCCTGCGTGCGTGCGCGTGTCTATGTGTGTGTGTGTGTGTGTATGCGCCTCCGACTGTGTGTGTGTGTGGGAGAGAGAGAGACGGAGAGAGAGAATGCGTGTGCGTGTGTTTGTTTACCTTGTCGTGGGTACCCAGTTCGATCGAAAAACAAGACAGTGTGTGACGTTGTTGGGACCCCATTAGGAACAACAGAAAGGCAGCCTGTATTGGACATCAAAATCAGAAGATTTTATTGATCCCATAATGACAGGCAATAAAATAGGCGTAGAGTAAAAATGTATTAAAAGTGGGCGTTTGAAAATAAATATAAAAGAAAAGGTTTATGTAGGTGTTTAGATGTTGTTATAGAGGCATTAGCTCTGGCAAGGCATAATACCCCACAAAGACAGGAATACAAAAATGTGTGTGTGTGTGTGTGTGTGTGTGTGTATCTGTCTGTCTGACTGTGTGTTTGTTACCGTATTGTGGGTGCCAAGTTTGATCTAAATACAAGATTGTGTGTGATGTTGTTGGGACCCACTTAGGAACAACAGACAGGCAGCTTGTATTTTATTTATTATGTTATTTATTAATAAAGCACCGTTTAAAAGTGCTGTAGAATTAAGGTAACTGGAAAACAAGCAACGACAGGCAATAAAACCTATTAAAATTGAGATAAAAGTGAGGAATAAAATAATAAAAATCTTGAAAAAAGTTGTTGTTACAGCAGCATTAGTTCCAACAATGCATAACAAAGAGAGGAATACAAAAGTGTGTGTGTGTGTGTGTGTGTTGGATTTCTTAAAGGGCTAGCTCACTGTTCTGAGTGTGTGTACTGGACAGCTTGTGGACACGATCCAGTTGATCGTTCCCTCTTACTGGAAAAGGACGGTCAATTTCAGTCAAAGCTGAGCCGTCATTCTTCTCAGTATTCATTAACTTAAGTGGCCGATTTTGGACGTAATCACGAAGCCTTGCAGCATCTGTGAAAAGACATTGATAGCGGGCATTTAACAAATCGCTCGTCCTCTCTCTTTCTCTCTCTCTCTCTCTCTCTCACACACACACACACACACACAGAATCAAAAGGTCTCAGCTCCTCATTGGAAAAGTGATCGTTTTGTTTACTGCGTCAGAATCATCTGAGGAGAGGGGTGTACAAAGCTGTGCATGTGGATGTTCATTTCTAATAATGGTGTTATTTGCTGAAGGTTGGATTCAAATTTAGAATAGACAGTGTGATTTCAAACCCTTCAAGGGTCATCATAGACAAAAACATACTGTTAAATAAAGTGGCTCCTTATAGTCACGTGTGGACCCACCACAAAATAAACAATGTGAAATTCTTTCTCTGTATGTAACCCTTTCTCCAAGATAAGCAGGGGCCAGCCATTGATGCAGCACCAAAGGATCAAAGCATGTGGGGATGGCATCTTGCTCAAGGGTACCTTGGCAGTGTCACTAGCAGTCCTGAGATTCATTTTCTCCTTGAAGGTAAACTTATGTACACTTCTATTGGACCTCTTTTAAAAAGCCATCCAGGCAAAAACACTTCTACTTGTTCTCTTGTGACACCATTATTTAAAACAAATAATTCAAACAGGGCTGTTTTTCATAAACACAGCTTCTTGTGGTTTACAGTTTTTATAAAACGGCACAAAAATAAACCAATTTTGATGACCAATTTGCTTTGTTTATAATACAAATCTCTACAAATCTCTTTCTGTCGAGTGCACTAACAGTAGGCTATAGTTGCAAAGCAACATAACAATCAATGATCATTCCTTTAACACCACAAGGGTTATGTTAAATCTTAATTAACATGAGAGTTAAACAGGTCAAAACATTTCAATAAAATTCCATCCCCAAAACTTTCAACCTGCTCAGACTGCGTACAGTTCTTTAGTAAGGTGGAGCAGACTTATAGATGGGATTTAGGACACAGTATGACTTACTGTGAACTATAGAAATGAACAAAACTGCAGCCAGCCCAGAGCTGGTATTCACAAAGCAGTTGTTAATTAGAGGACTTAGTCTTAAACCACGTCCACAAATCTTCGGCAGTAGGCTGAGTTTAGTTTGTATTTTTCACAAATGATTTGCAGCGAGCTGGCGTCCCACCCAGGGTGAGTCCTTGCCTCATGTCTGTTGACCCCGGAATAGGCTCCGGGTACCTACGACCCTAATGAGGGAATAAACGGTTACAGAAAATTAGTGAGTGAGTGTGTGAGTGAGAGAGTGACGTGAATTCTCGTGTTTTGTTATGTCTCTAATAAAATAAATGTAAACACCATACATGCCTTGACTGCTATACTACATGTAAGGAAAGTGGAACCTTTTTCAGAACCATTCCTTTAGTGCTAACATACAATAAGAATTTGTTTTATAATCCAAAATGAAGGCCTAGCTCTAACACAGGTTCTTACCGGAATAAATAATAATAATATCATATTATTATTATTATTATATTATTATTTAATATTTCCCATCTCTGAATTCAAATAGACCTATTCTGCAAACAGTAGGGTTCTCCTTGGTCACACCTGAACCAACTAATCAGCTCATTATGCACTTCTTGAATTAAAGTGGGCGTACTTAAAGCAGGTCTCTTCAGGACCAGTAGCAGGACATTGCCTTAATACCTCATTATCATTCTATCTTGCAAGAAATTGCTCATGTGTGTATTTGTGTGTGTGTGTGAGCACAGGTTACTTTGCATTTGATCAATTATTTATACTGAAGGCAGGTTTTTAGCGGTGATCGGTGCTTACTCATCACCTGCAGAGTGTATGCTTACATCTTTGAGTGTATGTGCGTGTGCGTGAGTGTAATAGGAATGCGAAGATGGAAGATGCTGACTCACTGCTTCACTCTTTCGCCAGTAGAGTGAGTCACTCCACTCTTTATAGGCATATGATCACTGCTATCCCCTGGAGAGCATACTCTCCCTTTAAAACACCCGTATCGTCTCACATTAATCTCACTACTAAACCCCTGTGTGTGTGTGTTTGTGTTAAAGAGAGAGAAAGAAAGCACACAATAGATGGATTGTGCAATTATTAGCACTCATTTATAAATAGCAGGTCCTTTTGCTGTGAGCCACTAAACTAAACCAGTCTAATCGTTACAGTCTTGTGTTACAAGCCTAATAAAAAAGCTCATTAAGTAGTTAGAGAAGCTTAATTCTGTTTCTGTTATTAGATTACTCAGTAGAGCTTGTTATGATAGCATCAGTGGTATGAATGAGTACAGCGGTTAGTGCCAGGCTCTTATAGCAACAAACATGGAATGATATCTGTCTGTTATCTGCCATTTATATTTGTCACATTTGCATGTCTGTGTGTGTGTGTGTGTGTGTGTATGTGTGTGTATGTGTGTGTATGTGTGTGCCTGTCTGCCTGTGTGAGACACCTTGGTGCTGATGTTTGTGTGTGTGTGTGTGTGTGTGTGTGTGTGTGTATTTATCACTCGTGAGAGGTGGTGGGTGGGGCTTATACTGTTTTCACTCAGCTTTTCTTTTTGCTGAAGAAACTGAAAGAGCATTAATGTTACTGAGTTTGTTATTTATAGGTTTAGTGGAATGTGGAATGTCCTTATAAATGTAGTAATACCAGGAAGCATGTGTGTGTGAGATAGAGAGGAAGAGTGAGAAAGAGAAAGTGAGAGAGAGTGTTTGCACCTGATAAAAATCAAAAGGGAACCCCCAGGGCCTCCCAAGCCTTCTGAGAGAGCCTGATGACTCCTAGGAACTGAAAACACGTTTTTACATGTACAAACATGTTTTTCTGGTGTCTTTTTAAAGGATCATCGTGCATGTTGCATTTACATGCATCTGTGTGACTATTATATTGTGTTATATTATATATTATATTGTGTATTGTGTATTATATTATATTGAATAGTTTGTAATAGTTTTGTTGGAGAACAATTTAATATTGAAATGCACAACCATATTCTCTTTGGACTGTCACAATAGTTAGAGTTTCAGAAGAAGTACTAAAAGCTGAAAGCATTAGAATAATAGGCCTCTAAAATTGTGTTGCCACTTTGTAGTTGGCAGCATTGCATATAAGGAATTCTGGCCCTTATGTTGTTTTCTCAGTGGGAGAATATTTCAACCTGTTTACATTTTCCCCATGATTGTGACTGGACCCTGTAAAATTTCCATGTTCATTCCTGTTAGCGTGACACTTGCATACTATCAGAGTCCCCTAGGGGTCCTACAAAAATAAGCATTTTCTAAGAAGTGTGTTTTCACAGGTGTTTTAATGTTCAGTGCTCCGTTCTGCCAAAGGAAACTTTGGCAGAACACACCAGCAGGAGCTCACATAAAATTAAACTGTTGTGTAGCCACTTTGTCCTTTGTTTACAATCATGTTGTAGTGTGGTTATCACCTGATGGTATCAAAGTGATTGCAATAGTCCATAATTTGCATGTGACTGCACTCGAAGAAACTTTGGTTTACACAAGACTAACTTTATTTACATCTCTACAGTAAGCTCAGAGGCCACCTAGTGTCAAGCCTAAGGTACTACAGAGATGGTTTCAATGTTGTTAGATACTCCACAGGGAGCAGTGAGAACAGTTTCATCATTGACTACAGCTATCAAAGTCACTGTCATATGTCCACACCCCTTTATGCTTTGGTGTATTTTGTTCTGTCTCCGGTGGGAAATTTTCATCCAGAACCCAGATGGTGGTGAGCAATGCGGACACAGTAAACCTCAATCACTCTACAGATGCTGGCAGGCGCTATGCATGAGCACCAATGGCTGTCCACCTTGCTGTTTCCCAAGCTTTGTTGTCACGCTGATGAAGAGAGGATAATTTACTGAACACATTTGTTTTGACAACGGGTAAATGAATATAATCATCAAAAACAGCGAATAATTACCAGCACTTGTCAAACCAAACCCTGACAACCACCATTACTGGCATGTAAATATATGTACCGCTGAAATTATGCAGGTTTGAGTGTTTTTTCTGATGATCTTAATGAAAATGACCTGTATTGTGCCTGTTGCAAGGCTGACATGTTGGAGATGTGGAGCATCTTGAGGGCCATAAAAACTGGTTTTAGAACCACGGCATTAAAACTTTAAAACATGCAAGCTCACATATCTGCACACCCGTGGTCTTAATGTGAGGTATTTGCCAATACCTCACATTAGTCTGCACTGAACAACCACAGAATGCAAAACTGCGAACTGGAAGTGCAGACCAGCTCTCAAAACCTTTCTGCTCAAAGTTGCTTAGGCCAGTGTTTGGAACAGCTTCTCTAATCTCCTTTGATTTCAGGAGAGCTGGCTAAATGGCATCACAAAACCAGGGTTTCTATATCGCGGAGAAGAGCAGTCAGGTCAGTAAGAAAAGGCTGCAGGGTTTAGGTTTTCTGGATTCTGATACAGCTACGAAGATGTCTGACAAATTTGATTAGAGAGCAGAGGCAATAAGGGGACAGTGAACATGTAGTGTACATACTAATGTCAAGGCAAGAAGGTTTATTGTCATTTCAGCCATACACCGAGTACATAATAAGTACACAATAGTCCTCCCAGGGGTTGGCACAACCCAGGACCAAAAACAGAGTAAGCCAAGACTACTTAAGTTTTGGACAGGAAAAAGTAGTGCAAAGAGAAAGAGAGTGCAAGTAAAATATGAGCAACAAAACAACATTTAGTGCAGACAACAGCTGCAGTACTAGTTTGAATGAATGCACCATTATAATAGAGACAATCTTCTAGCTGTAAATTGGAATTGAATAGCAGTAGACAGCAATAAAGAATTATTGTGCAAATAATAGCAGCAGCAGGACAGAGAATGTGCAGTATATAATAAATAACGGTGGCAGTTGGGGTGGAAGCTGTTTGTTTAACGCAGAACAGTTGATTCGTTGTGTTGAGACAAGGAAAAAGTTCAGTTCAGGGGTGTGTTTGTGTGTGTGGGTACAGTTTCAGTTCTGACTGAGGAGTCTGATGGCCTGGGGGAAGAAACTGTTTCTGGCAGTGGAGGCCAGTGTGTGAGGGGTGTGGGGGATCATCCACAATCCTGGTGGCTTTACAGGTGCAGAGGGTGGTGTAAAAGTACATGACAGAAGGGGGAGAGACCCTGTGTGACTGTGAAGAAAAACTACTTTGTGTTTCAAAGTCAGAGCATTGCCTAAAATGTATGTTCAGGTATGAACTGAAACACAGGTGTGAAGGAACAGATGCAGGTACAATTTGCAAGAACTCTACAGATGTGAAAAATGTACTGAAGTAGCTCAGTGGGTAGGATACTTGCGTCAGGACCAAAAGGTCATGGGTTCGAATCCTACCTTCAGCACCACCACTGGGTCCCTGAGCAAGACCCTTAACCCTAAGTTGCTCCAGGGAGACTGTCCCCTGTAGTTAGGAAATGGAAGTCGCTTTGGGTAAAAGCGTCTGATAAATGCTGTAAATGTAAATGTACTTTAAATCACAGTGTGAAATTCGATCAGTGGGGCTTAGGGCTGCTTGATTCCAAGTGAACAGAGCTGATTTGAATTCCAAGAGTCAAATCCACTCAATAACCACAAAAAACCTAAGACATATAGAATAAGGAGAGAGTCCAGTATTAATATTATTTGACCTCACTTTGTCAAATAACTATTGATGTGTGTGTTGTAGGTGGCTGTGTTTTTCAGACAGGCTGTCTAGACAGTGCATGTGAATATAAGCAAACTTGTTTCTATATGGAACAGTGTCCAAAGCTTTGGAGTTGATTCTTGCTTTCCAAATGCCTGGAACTACGGAATTGATCGACTCGTAGCTACATTACCATATTCTCCTGGAGCTCCTTTCCCATCAGTTCACTGCATCTTAGTCTAAGGTTATTAAAGGCTGCTATATGAACGAAGACTGATTTAAAAATGCTGTGATTTGCTGCTGCTATGCTGAACATAATTGATAAACCTGATGTCTTAAAAGTGTGCATTCACAAACCTCAAAAAGGGTTATTTTTTTAGATATACGTTTATAATATCATTTATTTTGGTCTTGGTTGATCTCACTGAATGCTCAACTAAGGGTAATTCAGTGAAATTAATTTATTATGTTAATTTTAGTGCTTAACTGCTTCATTATTTGTTTTATTATTCAAGTGTCAGAAATGGACAGTTTAGCCATTATAACAATTCAGATTGACTTGGACAGTTCAGACTCTTATGAAGGTGAACTTCACACAAAAAGCCAATCTAATGTTACCTTCATCCATCAAGCTGGTTTCAGAGCGTTCTCTGTCTCAACATTATCCTTTCCTTTAGATGCCTGAAGCAATGCTGGGGTAGACAGGCCATTGATGAAAGTCTAATGGAGGATGATGGTAACCTAATGAAGTTTGCCGATTGGGTTATTGCTGACTCTGCATAAAACCCCTGTCCACCCGAACCTAATGACTATTAGTCCCTACATCAAATAATAAGATGATCAGGGTGTAGCAGGGTGTGCCCCATAGTGGTTTTTAAGTGTTTATATATCTTCTGATTGAGAGAGCTTTGGTTTTGTGGTCCATATTCACTTGTGCTTTCCACAGACGTAGTGAACTTATTTGACCCACACTGGACAAGAGTAAAGTTAGAGTGTCTTTGTAAGCATATTGTGTTTTCAACCTTTGCCTTAGGATACTTTATTCTGAATGTGATACCTGGAACCTTTTTAAAATGAGGGTTTCAGGAAACTTCTCTGTATGCACAAAATGAGAACACCAAAACTGTTAGCAAGGTGTGCATGTGACGCAACAGTGCTATGAAATCAAATCAACGTGTGAAATAAATCATATCAGGAGTCGGTTTGCAAGCTGATTTGCCTTTTAAGTGTTTATGAATAAAGCTGGAATAAGTATCGCTTTTTCATAATAGGGGTTCCCTTAATCTTCTTAATCTTCAAGAGGCCATAGCTCGTTTATTGCGATGGACCAAGGGACAAAAAATAAACCAAAGCTACACTCCTAAAAATGGTACCACAGAGTGATATTTGGTTCAATGCCATAAAAAACACTTTGAATGTTGTACGTATACATTATATGGACAAGTGTATTGGGACATCTGACCATTACACCAGTGACTTTGCATTCATAGAATTTAAAATGGAGTCGGAGCCCCTTTGTAGCTTTAAAAGCTTCCACTCTTCTGTGAGGAATGTGTGCCTATTCATTCTGTAAAGCATTTATGAGATCAGGCACTGATGGCTCACAGTCTCTGTTCCAGTTCATCCCAAAAGTGTTGGATGGGGTTGAGGTCAGGACTCTGTGTGGACCAGTCAAGTTCTTCCACACCAAACTCATCCAACCATGTCTTGCCCAAGGATCCTTGCCCAAATCCTGAAAAACAAGTATTTTCCTGTATATATGTATCCACACACACACACCCACACCCACACCCACACCCACACCCACACACATTTACATTTACATTTACATTTGCGGCATTTAGCTGACGCTCTTATCCAGAGCGACGTACATCAGTGCTTAAGAAGTTCTTACCTGAAAAACAGCTTAAATACACACACACACACACACACATACACAAACACACCCACACACCAAGCTGCTATATAAGTTATTATAAGCTAATGTAAGTTCCCCTGGTCCTGCATAAACACTTCTGACTTGTCAAGGCATGGACTACACAAGACCTCTGAAGCTGTGCTGTGTGCTGTATATTAGCAGCAGATGATGTTGCATGGTGGAGCTTCCATGTATCAGGTTGGTTTACTAGCCTGGTGGAATACAGTTGCCGTGAAGTGGCGTATGTAGTCTGCAACAGGTAGGTGATACATGTCAAAGTAGCAGATACAAGAATGCCAGCAAAATGTTGCCTGTAGCATTACACAGCTTTGATTGGCTAGCCTTCTTCCCATAGTGCATCCTGGATCCATCCTGGAATATGACACACACTCTTGGCCATCTACATTATGCAAAAGAAAATGTTCATCAAACCAGGCCACTTTCTTCCATTGACCCATGGTCCAGTTCTGACGCTCAAGTGCGTGAAATGTGTGCTACAGTTGCTCACAACACACATCAGTGAGCATATATTAAAGACAGAAAGAAAGAGAGAGAGTACTGAGAAAGAATACGGATGAAAGGACATGTAAGAGAGATGCAAGAATGATGTAGATCATAGAATAGACGGACAGAGAGATAGACTGTGGCAACTATCTTGACAGTCTAATCCTTAGGTAAAGAAGGAGGACATGCGTCTTGCAGCTGTTATGTTGTTCTCTTTACATTATGATTGAACCACACAACAGTAAGTCCTGTAACTCACCTCATAACTGCATTAAAAGCATTAAAATACCTTCCAGCATGCATTAAACCTACAAACCGCTGCCAAACCACAAAGTCTAATCATTCAACATAGCTTAGTGGGCGCTGCTACCTTTCTCCTGTCAATAAAGTTCCACTTCACAATCAATATCACCAGACTCTAAGACCGCAGAGAGCAAATTATGTATAGTATTTTGTGTGTGTCATGACAGTAAGATGTTGATGGTGTAGTGATGGAGTTTAATAACGCTATTCAAATCAGTGAAGCAAACCACGTTATAAACGGTGTTTTCATTTAAATTTGTCAAATTAACTGTCATTTTAAATCCCTTTTCTGCTATTCTTAAACACTTAACAATGAGAAAAAAGCAAAAACAGATACATTAAGATGTAGAAATGAAATATTGTATAATTACGTGCTGTGGATGTTGTCTTAAAGGAGTGGTTCCTAACCTGGGGTCCGGGCCACCCTTAGGTGGCGCTAGAGATCGCAGGTGGTGAGCACGATTTTGTCTGCACTAAGGTTACCAAATTTATATTTGTGCACATTAGTGTGTGTGTGTGAGTGTGTGTGTGTGTGTGTGTGTGTGTGTGTGTGTGTGTGTGTGTGTGTGTGTGTGTGTGTGT
>JBBPDB010000083.1:5458842-5478813 GCA_037974465.1 Brachypetersius altus
TGATTAATAATCGTGATTTCAATATTAATCAAAATAATCGTGATTAACATTTTGGCCATAATCGTGCAGCCTTAGCTGAGGCTGTTCCTACAGACCCATTGTCTTTGATATCTATTTATTTTCTTCTATTCTGGAATTTCTGTTCTACATCAATAAAGTTCTTATGCAGAACTTTCAATTACTTTGTGATTGATTACCGACGGCAGGGCCTACATAACGCCATTTGAAGAATTTACTTGTGATGTGTGTGTGTGTGTGTGTGTGTGTGTGTGTGTACAGAATCAGTAACCTCTGCTTCTCAGCTGAGGGATTTGAGGAGGCAGGTTAATCCCAGTAACGACATCTAATCCCTAACAAAGTAAACACTCCTACACAGACTGACAGGCAGACAAGACAGACTGACTGGCTGAGGCGCATTCACGAATGCAACACACGCACACACACACACACACACACACACACACACACGGCAGACTCTGCGGCGGCACCTGTCACACAGGGACAGAACACACATTTATTTACTTTAGTACAAGTCTCCTATAGCCGTCAACAAAACATAAACTACAGTCATTAAATACTTTTTTTCATGCGTTTTCTTCATATCTTTATTGCTACTGATCTTCTTCTCCATTCCATAGACACATATATTCGACTTGACTTTATATTAGTTATTTTAAACAGGAGGTAAAATGCTAAATATGCTAAAATGTATGTAATGTAATGTAAACTGATGACATGCATTGAAATTATCTGCTTCAACATGTTTTATATTAAACCAAAACCACCTAAAAAACATATACAACAATAATAGTAACTAACGGTTAAAGTTTATTATTACTGTTGGCTGTTACATATCATATGCGGTGTTTGGCATTATTAAAGGAATGCTCCTTTTCAGCCATTTTCAGCAACAACAGGCTGTTATACGTTGTTCGTCTTCTGTTTTGCTTCTATTAAAGGGGATTTTAGAGTCTTTTCCCATCCCAAGGAAACCTCAAAAGCCTATGGTAACTGACCATGTGCTATCGAAGCCATAGACGGAGGTGTGAAAATACATGTACTCTTTAACGTTTGGTGTGTCTTTCACTACGTTTTTATATCATGGCATATCGTTAAAACCAGTATTCCATCCCATCCCTACCCTTTACTCACTGACCTGCTTGGATACCAGGTGTCTGGGAATAACAATGCAACCTCATTAGCATATTCAAATTGAGAGGGGAAAATTTCAGCACAGGACAAAGTGTGTTAAGAAGAAAAGTTAGGAATTCCTGCACACAAGTGCACATGCATAGTGCAGGTGGACTGTATGGCACTGAGGGTGAACATTTTTGCAAACGTCATAAAGCAGCGCCCCCATGGGTGAATGCACACACACACACACTCAAGCACACAGACAGATGGGGGTTAAAGGCAGGGTTTTAGAGTTGGTGTGTCGGGCCATTGGTCTGTCTCTCTCTCTTTACCTCATCCATTAGCTGCATGCTGAGTTCTAATCCTACTTGGCATGAAAAAAGCTAGGAGAATGTGTACTCTCTCTCTCTCTCTCTCTCTCTCTCTCTCTCTCTGTCTCTGTCTCTCTCTCACACACACATACACACATTTCACACACTTTATATTTATGTCTCTAGAAAAAAAAGAGACCACTGCTATGTATTTGTAGCGTGACAACCATTCCATGTTAAATTCCTACACAATCACACATCATTCTGCTTTATGAGGGACTGAAGTAATGAGTCAAATCTTATTTAATATGGAAAAGTATGAAAAACAACTGCTGTAATGCACACTCTCCTCTCACAGTGTTAACAGTGTGATGGCAAAACACTACTAGAAGTACATCAAAGGTCATCACTGCCATTTTGTTTAAGAGTGAACAAAAGATTCAATTTCTTTGACTTTTTTAAGGCTCTATAAACGCTGCATGGTTTCTCATATTCTGATGTATTGTCATAAAAATGTTTATTTTAAGAACAATACTTTTATTTGGAAATTAGGAGAAATACGATTTGCCTTGAGAGTTGATCTGGACTTTTGAAATACTGGACTTTTTAATATATTCCTTTTAGACTGTTCTACAGCTCTGTTCATCGTGCTGAACTTTTTCAGTTTATTTTATTTCTTTATTTGCAGTTTCCTATTCTTGTCCTAAAAACTATTCGCACGCATGTCCAGCATTACCGGCAATGCCTGTATATTATCAGAACTGTGATAAAAGAGTAGACAAACATGTGGTTCACACACAAACTCTACACCCAGATGGGTTTTTATTAATGAACCCAACACACACTTGTTCTGAGACATAAACAAAGACACAGATACACTTCTATTTTCTAGTCACTAATAGATCTCATACACATTAATGCACAAACAAATTGTCCAATATTTACTGCTATTTATCTGCTTGATGGGCCTGAGCTGTCATTTGCATATCATACTGGTTTTACAATAGCCAAGCCATTAACAACTCTGGCTCATTAAAGCACACTCTCTCTCACACACACACACACAGAAAGAGGGAGAGAGTGAGACAGACAGAGAGAGAGAGAAACAGACAGACACAACGTCTGTATGTCTAATAACATTACCATAAGTTACCCATAACACACCCATGGTGCAGTATCTGTCCAATTTAGCATCACACTGGCCGGTCGTAGTGCACACCCAACAAGAGCACACACCCTGTTACCCTGTCTGCTGACTGGACCCTCCATTTAATCAAACAATGCTGTATTCAGTAACAGCTTACTGAACTTGCAAAGTCAAACGTCCATATGTAAGTTCTTAAGTGTGATTCTCCAAAAAAGTGCATTGTTTTCTTTTATTTGTGAACGTATCTGTGCTATTTATATCCCATATTACATTTAGCATCTTCACAAATAGCATGTATATAAGATACATTTTGAATTTGAAGAAACGATTATTTCTTTTAAGCAGTGGTTCAGTCTAATCCACCCAGCAACAAAGAATAAAATGTGAACAAATATTCAAACAATTTGATAGAGGGGGAAAAAATCCTGTCAAAAGGAAAAGGGATTAAGTTTTAGGACTTTTATAACAACTTTTAGGAACATTTTTTTTTTCAAGAATACAGCTTTGTGCTTGAACTTGGTTTTTAAAAAGAAGTTTAAATAAAAAATGAATATTTTTTAAACCATGAAGATTTTATCTCCTAAGAATCTTTCATTGTTACACATCTGTCACAATCATTATGGAATCATGTATCGCTCGTTTCAATATTTACACACATCTAAACCACTTTTTGCCACCTCAATAATATACACTGTATTAATTAGCTTCTCTCATTTAACTCTTGTCCTTGATTTTTTCTGACTGGGTTTGTTGAGGTACCTAGCTAGCAGTAACTTGGTTAAAACGCAGATGTTGATTTGTGTTTACAGGTATGAAGAACAGATGTGGACTACTTAAGCACTGGTGTACATCTCTCTGGATATGACCACCTGGCATTAATGTTATTAATGTTAATTAATGTTAATTAATTAATATTAATGTTAATTTAAATGTATTGGGATTCAGAAAGAATATTTATACGACTAAAACCTACTGTTTTGTCTTTTTTAAATGTATACAATGATTCTGCGTTGAATAATTATAATTAACCTAAATTATTTAACATTTATGTAACATTATCGAGCTCAAGTGGCCACATTCTCATTGTTTCATCACTTTTCCCCTCATTTTCACATACTTTACATACTGTTATTCAAGATTTAACATTCAAGATTTGCCATTTGCACATAAGACCAGCAGTCCATGCACATTGGAATTCTTATGGAAAGCTCCCCAAGTCAAGTTACATTTTTACGATCGGTAGAAAAGACAAAAATAAAGCAGAGAATAGAGCAATTTACTAGTAGTATATGCTATATAAACACTGTCCAAAGAGGGTGGTAATATCTACACAAGGAGAAAGCTTTTTTTTTTTAGATGTACTCACCTATATTGCAGATATTATAGTATTGCACACTTAGAATATTGCAGCTGATTAAACTAATCGTCTGATATCTTAAAAATATTAATGACTAAAATATAAATGACTAATAACTCCATGAATAATTATATCAATATATAGGTTACAAAATATAACACTTCATCACATTATTGCACTCAAACCTATTTTCACTCATATTAATGTCCTTAAAAATATAGAAAACAAACAGTTGTGAGATTCAACATGTTAAAATATCACATACTCATTTTACTTATGAAAATATCATAATTTGCACTGAACATTGTCTTGTCCTGTGTGTTTGTCCTGTGGTTCTTGTCCTCTTGTCCTTTGTCCTCTCTTGTGGTGGTGTGTTTTATTCTGTTCTGCTATTGTGTTGTACCATGGTCCTGAACACACATTGCTTCATTTTACTGCATACTGTGTGTATATGGTAGTAATGACTATCAAACCTTGACAAAGATACACAGATATGTGGACCAATTGCAGATTAAAAAATAAAAAATAACACTTTGCTGCCCCATATAGGGCTCTTACTAAAATGATCTATATGCTGATGATTATGGCACTTGAATATTAACAAACCTTTACATGTGGTTTACTGGATAAGGCTCTGGCTTAAAGTCATTCTGCGCTTTGGAGTCTCACACACATTCAAATTCAAGGTCTGCCCTCCCTGATGGTCAGCAGCTGCTTAGAACTAATGTCCACTTGTGTATCTGAAGTGTGTGTGTCAGGCTGGCTCTCCTGGCGTGAGGTTTTGTTCTCAGTAGTGTAGTGGAAGTCAATAGCTGCTCATTAGTGAGAGTGAGAGCTCAGAGATCCAACAGCTATGGACAGCCCACATTGTTCGAGCAGGTACACGTATACACACACACACACACACACACACACACACACACACACATACATGTATGTGGACCAACAGTCCTTTCACACACACAGACATTGGTCCAATAATGTCTAACCAAAACCAGACACTCCACACATCCATTGTTAAATACACCCAACCACTGAAAATGTCAATCATAGGCACTAATGCACAGTGATCAATGCAGTCATCAGGTATTGACTATATGAGCACACAATACGACCACAAACCGATCAGACTTGACATAAAAGGGGGCAAATACTCAACACATATAGAGAGTGCAGCTGAATCTCCACATGACTTAATGTGTCCATTGCATGCTGCTTGAGTTTCCATTGCTGGTATTCTGGTTATGTTAAAAATGTAGGATTATAGACGTTATTAGCACACACACACACAACTGTTGCACTCTACCAACCCCTCCACCCCACCCCCCACCCCGCTCAAAGTTAGGCCTTGTGGGGGAGGGTGCCTTCCTGTCAACCCTATTACCTTCTACATGTGGGGTCAATATGTGCAATGCAAAGTGTGTGTGAGGGGTGTCCCTTGTCCCCACCCAGTCTTAGGGTGCTTTCTATACCCTTTCCTTCTTCTCCTGAGCTCTTCCCTCTCCCCACCTCCTCTCTTTACTGTTTAAAGAGGGGGAGCGCCAACGATTGTTCAGAGTGGACATTCACACGGACCACAAGTCATCCATCCTTCCTGAGAGAGGAAAAGAGAGAGCGCGCGCGCAAGTCAAAGAAATACGGACAGGGGATTCTTAAGGATTCTCAAACGCCGACTTGATCATTTACCTCGTATTGAAAAGAGGTACTGGAAAGACCGAGAAGAAGAAGGAGGAGAGACACAAAACTGTTTGAGAGACTTTGTTTTGGGAAGAAAAAAAAAACACTTTTCATCTCCCAGAGCTCAGCTAAAGTCTAACGCCTAGCCGCACTGAGGCACATCCGCAGCTGCAGCATGAGGATCCTCCAGCCGCTCTTCCTGTTCCTGCTGCTTCTAAGCGTAGTGGCGATGCTAGCCAACGCGCAAAAACCTGGTAAGAAATGGCTTTTGTCGACTAAAACTTCCAGAACGAGTTCTTTAAATTTGGTGGTGTGGGAAGACGTTTTTGGGTGGTTTCCGAACTCGGGCTCAAGTGAGGCACACAGTGAGTTCTGGGGGGTACGGAGGGGATTCCGCGCCGCGGCCGCTCTTAATGTCGCTCTTACGGGGTTTCTGACGGGATTCCGCGCCGGCCCAAATTTACCATCTGCCCACACGGTATGCGTGATGGCCAGTCCAGCACTGGTTCTTGCACTGCATCGGAGGATGGGCCGTTAACCCCGAACAACCCTCTCCAACCGCTCCGTCCAGGAATGCGGCGAAACGGTCCGTATCTCAACCGCTGCAAATACGGAGAGAGAGAGGGAGGGAGAGAGAGGCGTTTCAGTGACCGCAGGTTTGGGGTCACTGGTTTTTAGTGGGGGTCTTAAGAGTGGAAACTCGAAAGGAACCACAGTCTCAGAAGAGCCACCATGTGTGCGATCTAAAAGACTTTTACTTTTCCAGTTTGCTCTTTTTTCTATTCTGTGAGCTATTTAAAGTGACTTCAAGCAAAAGGTCAAATTCACATTTTGCGGCCAGAGTTTAAGATTAAGCAGCATGTTAAAGGATTGTATTTGGTCCTGGGTTTATAGATTACACCCACAGACAAAGAATCGATGTGGAAATAACGGAAACCGGGGGGTAACTTTGTAAAGTGTTTATCACTTGTTTTGTTTTTAGTGTATCTGGTCTATCTGAAATGCCGCGACAGTGTGTTTAAGCTATTTTGTGCCCTTGATATCTGAAGCTCAAAAATGTCAGCATACAAAAGTTGATCGTCCCTTACCCACACAGACACATAAATTAGTGGTGGGTCCGAATAGGTAAAAATATCCTACCCGCGGGCGCTCGGGCACTGCTGTCCATTGTTAATCACAATGCAGGGCACAATAGAAAGGCTATTAACATACGGCTACCGCGGAGAGAATGAGAGAGAAAATGTGTGCGTGCTGAAAGGGGGTCTTTAGTCAAAGTCGTCACTACATTCCTTTGCGCTCACAGGCTTGAGTTTTTCCTCGATAGATTATAAGAGTTCAGTATAATTACGTGGTATCAGGGTTTACCTCACAGCTGCATGTTGCCGTGTTTTATGTGTCACATCCAAATAAACAAGCGGTTTCCATTATGTTTCAGATTTCCTGAATTTGAGGCGGAAGTACCGGAGACACCACTGTCCACATAAGCGCTGCTTTCCTCTCCACTCCAGAGTACCTTTTCCCTGAGGTGAGCTCAAACTGCACACACAGCCGAGTGCGTCTTCCTACTGCAGTCCGGTGCTCCCCGACACAGCGTGTGTGTCAATGTAGCACACAGGCGTTTGACTAGACTAAGTACATAGACGCGAATTATTAACATTCCTCTTTAAAACAATGGGCAAATATTTGCTAAATATCTAAAATGCCTGTGGCGGGGCCATGACAACTGTGCTTGAATTTCATTTAAGAATGTAATGGAGTTTGCCACGTCTTTGTGACCTGAGTGTTTGTGTGTGTGTGTGTGTGTGTAAAGGGAAAACCACCTTAATTAACAGAGCTCCTATTAGGC
This sequence comes from Brachypetersius altus, assembly GCA_037974465.1. Lineage (NCBI taxonomy): Eukaryota > Metazoa > Chordata > Actinopteri > Characiformes > Alestidae > Brachypetersius > Brachypetersius altus. Next base: position 5,466,315 of record JBBPDB010000083.1, read on the forward strand.
CAGCTTTAGTCTCAAGCATTAGTAAAGCCACACTCACAGTGGGCAAACCCCTCCGTAGTAAATGACAGGGTAATTGCTGCATATAGACCTTCTCTTGGACTGCACAGAGTAAACAAAGGCACACACAGACGTCACAAAAGCACAGTTAACTCTCATACTCTACTGAAAGAGACGGACTTCGAGGAAGCCACCCACCCATATCTCCAATTCCGGCTACCAGCCACATACACCGTAAAGTGTGGGTGGCATTCTCGGCAGCACTAAATCACAACACACCATCGCCATGACTGGCCATATCCTGCGAAGCTCAGTGGTTCTTTCATATAAACTCTGTAGATAACATGGTTCAAATGTAGCAAAGTTGTTCGGGAGTCAGTGATGTGTGTTGGCTGCTGAAGAAGCTGTTTGATACACAGCAAATAGGAAAGACGAAAGCTGTGCACAACCAGCCGACTCTAAACACAGGGACCTGGGATGTGAGCGTTCCAGTTTATTTGATTTATAAAAGCCTTAGACCACCTGTGTTCAGCACTGTATACTGGGAATGACTTTACATCTCAGATATAAGTCACAGATTAGAATATTATGGCTTCAAATGAAGCCACACTCACCCTAGTCCTAGAACCTCAATTTTTCTGTTCTGTAATGTTCTGAAATGCCACTGTGTTACTTCCTTTCGCAATACCTCAAGCAGCAACGAGGTTATAGCATGCAATTTAGAAGCTACATTTAAAAACTTAGTGCTTTAGTGTACCTTTAGAGAAGTGTGTGGGTTGGGTGCGAATGTCCCCATGTGTGTGTGTGTGAGAAGCGACACTGTATCTGTGCGGACACACACCCTGCGTGACAACCTCCCGGAGCCGCTTACTGTTTTCAGACACTCTGGAGGGGTCGTCACCTTTCACCCATACTCTTCGACCCCCACACAGTGAGAGAGAACCAGTTTGGAGCTAACAAAACACACACGCCACAAAGAAACAGAAAGAGAACAGGGACACTAGACTTCTTTTAACATTCTCTCCTTCTTCTCTACAGGTTGCCTATATCATTTCTGAAGGTATGGAATGTGGAGGGATCCAAAAGCAGGTGTCCAAAGAGTGCTGGTCCAGAGAAGCCACACCCCAAGACCACCAAAGTCCAGAGCTCTCTTTACATTGTGGGAGAACTCTGAGCAGCTCACAGTCAAACACCCAACACCTTCTCACCAGTTATACGATGCCAGTGGATCTTACACCAGTGTTATGCAATGTTGTATGTGAAAGTACCTTTATGTGCAGAAGATTTGTGTTCAGGTTCAGAAGGTCAGTCAGTGTATGTAGCCAAGACAAAGTGGCAAATTAAGCCACAAAATCACTGACTGGACACTGCATACACCTGACAAGAGCGATCTAACCACTGTAAATAGCATGAACAGAGTGAAATGTGTTTATTTGTAAATTATGCACTTCAAATGTTTTATTATTCTTAATAAAAAGTATTCTCTTTTCAAAAGCTGCACACTTATTCTGACCCTCGACTTGGTTTAGGAAGCATGTAAATATGAGAAGAAAAAAAGAAGACCCAAGTTTAAGTAAATCAGATTTTATTATGAAGGGGAAGTCAGTTTTTTCATTATAAGACATCTACGTCGCATCATATGTTAGCAGGAAAACACATACATACAGTCTCTAACAGTCTAAACTCACAGTAGCTAAAAAAGTCCATTCACAGTCAGTGCATTTCAGATCCATCCCCCCCAAAAAAACCAAAAAAAAACACTGCACATCTCCACACAGTGATAAAGGGTCCTGATTGATGATACTCAACACACAAAGAAAACTCACATCAAGTTTCTCCCAGAAGTTATGGCAAAGCGTTTCACCTGAGCACTCAGTTTCAGGGCCACACACCGTCAAAATACACGTGTGAACGTTTACAAGAATCTCCTGCAGTTTATAGAATGCAGCCGATGTCCGTCAGAGTGTATTGCTATAGAAAAGAATAACACATTTAAGGAGAGGTTGCCAAGGTTCCTCCTCCTATTAAAGGTCCTCTGATCGGTCTGCCGTGTCGGCTGCTCTCAGCACACATACAAACACACGATTGCACACCCACACACTTTCATTTAAAAGCACAATCAAACACAGGAAAAAAAAAATCCTGGCTTTCTGCTTCCCTCAGTCTCTGACCTGCTGGGAGGTTAGGGCCAGAATTCTTTTGCTCAGAAGCATGTTGTGCTGCTTCAGATATTCGATCAGATCAGCCTGTTTTTCCACCACCTCTTCAAGACTGGAGCCATCTCTGTTTCAAACACACACACAGACTTTAGTTGGAGCCTTTGCCTCATTAGTTAAATAGCAAGCAAAGCCTTCTCCCATCCCTGCAGAGAATTTAGAATGCTGCCCTATTTGCTGTACAGTGTGTTAATTCTGATGTCCGCTGTTTTGATGTGGTGAGATGTATCTGAAAATGACCTGAGCCGATTCTTACCCCGTCAGTAGTGGCTAGTGTAGCTACAGAAGATTCGTTTTAACGTTTGTTTACCCATTACTAGACAGGAGGAAAATGAAGATTTCATCACCAAAGCTTAATGTGAGTTTACAAAACGGGCCAATCCTCCTTCAGGCCATTACTGACTGAGGTGTGTGTGTGAATGACGGAAATGCAGTGTTTCTGTAAGGAAACAAGGTTCATATGATCTGTTTACAGACCCTTCAGCATGACCACAGGGTGGGTTCGGGTGTGTGTTTGTTGCTGTGTGGGTCTCCGCCTATGGAGATGCTAATGAGATATGGGAGGGGAGAGATACATTCCTGCATTCATTCCGCACTATTAAAGTTGCAGCCACCCAGCTACAATTACAATGACCTGGTATCATTCCTGTTACAGTGCCTCGTGTATATATACTATAGTTGGGGACAGATCCTGTGCGTGACATTTTCAGCCTCTGTGGCTCAAACATTTGTTAAGCCTTTCTAATGTTTTCTTGTAATAAAGCAGTGTACTATTTACTTTTGTAAATTATAGGATGGGCCCAAACTTCTGGCCTGTGGTATACAAAAATATTAATTTGTTTAATCCAGGTGGCCCATTACCTCCAGTGAAGGGAAATCATGGTTCAGCATAACAAGACATTTTGGAAAACGCTATGCTTCTAACTTTTTGTACATAGTTTGGGGAAGGTCCTTGCCTCTGTGTACAATGTCCATAAAGGCATGATTGGATGAATTTGGCGAGGAACAACTTGACTGGCCTGCACAAATCCCTGACCTCAACCCCACTGAACACCTTTTTAATGAACTGGATTTGAGAATGCGAACCAGACCTTCTCCTCCAACATCAGTGCCTGACCTGATAAAAGCACTACAGAATAAACTGGGACATGTTCACAGAAACACTCTAGGATCTTGTGGAAATCCTTTCAAGAAGTGTGGGAGTCATTATAGCTGCAATCATGGGAACCAAATCATGGTTCACTGATTCACACCAACTGGACCAAAATATTTACTCACCAGTTATTTTTATGCAATTCAGAATCAAATTCAATTCTTATTTTAGAATGACTGCATCAGTATCAGCAGAAATTTAAAAATCAGCATACCTGTGTGTGTGTGTGTGTGTGTGCGTGTGTGTGTGTGTGTATCATTACCTGAAGCCTGTCTGTGTGTGTGAATTGCTGGCTGTGGAGTAGGCGTGAGATCTCTCCTCTTCACTGATATCTGGACCTGGACGTTGCGTGTTAAACCTGACCACATGAACTGCAACACACACAAGAGGAAGCAAAATCGCTACATTTAAAAACAAATTTAGCTGCAATACACAGGGCTATATCAGAGATCTGTTACAGATTTAGATCACTTCTTCCCTCAGAGATCCACAATATCATTATGTCCATATTCTAGTTGTATGCCGCATGTTTTATATGCACAAACACTAAATTTGAAATAAAATATTTTACTTGGACCCACTCATGAATAGCTAATAGATAGCTAAAATATTATACAGTTAAATATCTTCTCTCACAAAAACAGTGAATTCAAGCGCATTTTAATATGCTGAGAGATGTGCCTAAACACAGTGCATTCAGAACAAGTGCTTTAAAACAACATTCTCTGTAGGCCTTTAACAAAATAGTGTATTAAACAGAGACTGGCAGTCCATATTTTAACTTGAATCACTGGAAAACTTGCCTTTTCAGAAACACAGACAGAGTGGGTGTGCTGGAAGGGTCTCGCCTCTTCTCTGCTTCATACTCTGCATGGCGATCGGGATGTTTTGATTTTATATGAGATATTAATCGACGTTGAGAAAGTCTTTGTGGAAGCACCCCCTTTAGAAATTTCTGCATTGCTTGCTTTACAAACGGCTTTCAGAGCGTCTTTTTTGATGTATCGAAATGCACCCACACAGCAGACATGTTGACTCTAATCCAATCTGGTGTGTGCAGGTTGCAGTTGTTGATTTCGTCATCACTGTTTTGATCACGTACGAAAAAAACAAAAACAAAAAACGTCCGAAACGGAAAATTCAATTTTTTGCCGGCTGAACATTCGGTGCTTCCCTAATATATACATATATACAAATATATACAAAGTGGAAGCGAATGGGAACGACAGCAACTCAGCCACGAAGTGGTGCCACGTAAACTGACGGAAAGCAGTCAGCGGATGCTGAGACACACATTGCGCAGAGGCCACCGACTTTCTACAGTCAATTACTACAGACCCTCATTTGGCCTTCAGATTAGCTCAAGAACATCGTAGACAGCTTCATGGAATGGGTCTTCACGGCTGACCAGCTGCAATTTTTCACTATACACAGGTTTTCTTGGAACGTAACCCCCGCGATATTTCTATCTATATGTGTATATATGTGTATGTGTGTGTGTGTATATGTACCTTAAACGATTCTAACTCTGTTTACAATAAACAAGCATGTTAGTTCTGTAGGTTTGTCCTATTTGTCCTATAAATGTCTAAAACAAGTACCTGTGAAACAATCAAGGGGGCAGCATGAACAACAGATATAAAACAATAATAACTGGAAACTATATATGGTTATAATTACAAGTTGGTGTAAACAGGGAATATTCTATTTCGCCTACTTCTAGAAAGAGCAGCACTGAAATTATAGCGGAATATAACTTCGCTAACATTAAAAATGATTATAACTTGGAACTGGAATTCAGCAAAGAAGCAGTGTGGACAGTATGAAAGGCCTAAGTGACAGTGTTGTGATTAAAGTGTCAAATTTTATGATCATTCACTAAAAACAGCTCCATATTCTTGCAAAGACACAATGAGTACTTAACATGCTTACACACACACACACACACACACACACACACACACACACACACGCGTTCTCACCTGGAGGAAATGGACAGGCCATTTTCTGGAGAATTAACTACAGAGGAATGGGGTTGCCTTCTACTCAGATAATATGCACTTACACACACACACACACACACACACACGCTAAAACATCTAAATACCTCCCGATTTATTACTCAGACCAATAAAAAGAGTGTGAAGCATTGAGCAGGCCTGTGTGTGGGTTTAATGCAGAGGGGTAATTAAGGGTAATTAGACAGTTCTGTCACCACACATCAAGAACAGCTGTGGAATGCTCTTTCAGAAAGAGAGACAGAGGGACAGAAGCATTCAGTAGATGTGTCACATTCCTCATCTCTCTGTTAAACAGTAGCACTGCCCTCTGCCAGAGACACCATAAAAATCAACATCATAAAAATCCTAATCTTTCTCTCTCTTTCTCACACACACACAAATATATAATCCATGTAAACTATATAATATACGCTTCTCCAAGCTCAGCACCTCCACCAGCAATCAGCCGGCGACTTTCAGCAAGCTTTTTTTCCAAACTTCACCTAAGGTTTGTTCCTACGTGACAAACAGAAGCAGAAGGGTGATCCTAGACCATGTCACTTACTCAATTAGACAAATAAGAAGGTCTAATTTAAGCCTCACATTTTTAGTTATTGTTGCTGCTTTGGTGTAGAAATATAGCTGTAACTAGGCAGTGTGTTGTGTAAAAAATGCAATACTATCCAAGTTCCATATCTCAGGCTTGAGTCTACTTCTGTCACCTTGGTTCCACTCTATCAAGACTGTGCCTTTCCCTCGAATTAAACAGAAAAGTAGGACATTTCAAAACGCTGAGTGCTGTTTTTATTAGAGAAATAGCAACTGATCAAACTCTTGATGCATTAAGCCTTACATAAACCTGGATTAGACAAGTTTGTTGGTCTAAATGAGTCTTAGACTAAATTGTAGAGGGGAGGCACAGGAACTGTATATAGAGATGCCCTAAGAATGAACAGAAAACAGAGAATAAGTTAAAGTCCTTTGAAACTATTTCTTAACTAATCTAGATACAATTGTATCTCTTTCTCCCTAATTACTGTCTACAGGCCACCAGGTCCTATTCAGAGTTCTTACAAGAATTCAGGCAGTTCCTCGTGAATTTAGCAGTGCACAGCAATAAAACAATAAGTGCTTAATATTCACTTTGAAAAAGAACAGGATCCTCTGAAATTTGCATTTGCTTCAATGTATCCGACATGCAAATGGTTCTACTCACTGCTGTGGTCACACACTTGATTTAATCTCGACTATTGGTGTTAATGTGGGTAACATAACTGTTCTTTCTCAGTCCACAGTAATCTTAGATCATAACCTCATTACAAATGTCATCTTAATCATAATGCAAGTACATCCCCCTGCTTTCGCATTAGTATAAAATCATTAACAACATTAACAATAACAACAATAAGAACAACAATATTGAAAACCTCCCGGAAATATCAACCCCATTTGGCACTCCACTTGTCCAGCAGACCTAGAGACCCTAACTGAATGCTTTGAGAACTCTCGTTGATCCACAGTACATTACGTCGACCTCTAAGACGCTTAAAAAAAGTCAAACAGAAAAAGCTTGCAGGGCCCCCGAGTATAATAATCAAATATGTGCCTTAATGTTAGAAGACTTGCGTGTAAATGGCCACTCTACTTTACTACACAGACTGGAAAACCTAGTTGGAGTCACTTGAACACCCTTATCCTGGGTTAGATCAAACCTATCAGTTTGTAAGAGGTAATGGGGAACCCTCAGCACTCACCGGTGTCCTGCCAGGTTCTGTCTTAGGACATCTTTTATTTACTTTGTACATGCTGCCATTAAGTATGATTAGCCGCAAACATGGGATTAGTTTCCACTGCTATGCAGACAAAACACCATTTTCTATCTTTGTCTACCTAGAACATTAAACCGGACTGCATTAAAGATATAAAAGATTGGATTTCATTATACACATATGTACTGTTACCAAACTAGCTTTTCTGCATCTACAAAATATTGCCAAGTTAATGATGCAGAAAAATGAGTCTACGCCTTTATTACCTTCAGACTTGATGACTGTAACAGCCTGCTGTTAGGCTGCTTCAACAAGAACTAGTGCAGAATGGGGCAGCTACAGTCCTCACTAGAACCAGGAAATTCAACTTCATTGGCCAATTATCATCAAGGCTTCTGATAAAATTTTGTATCGACTATAAAATTCTACAATTGACTCAAAGGTTTCAGCCATTTACACCCGAATACCTCAGTGAAGTCATTTCTTACTATTAACCTTCACGCTCACACAGATCTCAAGGTACTGACTATTTACTTGTCCCCAGCATTATGAAAACGTCAGCAGGGGGAAGCCTCCCAGCTCTGGAACCAAATAATGTCTGAGACTCTTGTTTAGTCAGATGAAGGGAGTGGACCTGGGAGGTGGTGGACAGAGAGAATTCAAGTAAAGCCCACCACTCCTCAGGTTCACTCAGGTTTGTGGACTGAACATAGAGTGGAGGTGCGCCGGTGTGTCTCAGGGTGCTCTCGTGTCTTTGCCGGAGTCTCAACTTGCACTCAAGAGTTATAAATTCTACCCTGTAAACATAAGCAGAACTAACTCTGTTCTCTCTTTTCTGAGGGGGACCTCAGCACGACTGATCACCACTCTTGGTTTCTTCCTTCAGCTCAGGGAATTTTCCCTCCCCTCTGCCACCTTTGGCTTGCTCTTTTTAACAATGGTTGGTTGTAAATAGCTCTATACAAATAATACGGAACTGCCTGAAACCGTTTTAACATGGTACTACATAGTTCAATATATTCAAATGCATTATGAGGATAAGAATATAAAACATGTGTCACTTTAGAAACCAAATGGGGGGCAAAGCTCATTTTTATTTTGATTTATTTCACTTACTGTTGCTTTCATTTTTATTACTGGTATTATTACCAACTACTATTAATGACCTATTTTAACTACTGTACAATTAACTTCGTTTTTTAATTTTCTATTTTTGTTGAATGTAACTTATAGCAAAAAAACACTGACAAATTTCCGAGCAAACTTTAAACGCTAAATGGGGGGTCCTGTGCAATCTGGCAACCGGTAGCAGCTAGCACTTATTCAACAGAAGTAAAGGAGGCAGGAAAGCAGAAACATATACTCCACAGACTAAACCTGATTGGTCAAGAACGGATCCATCCTCCACGCATTACCCATCTCCGACGCATCCCTGGACACGCGGACTAATTGTTAACACAAAGTGCTGCATCCCATCACTCTGGAACAGTTTGCTTGGATACAGCTGGGTTGGAGTACGTCTTCCCTGTGCGTTAAGGTCAGACAATACAAGTCCAAATCCCCTCCTTCCCTCCCTCACTCCCTTTGAAGGGCCCTAAACTGGCTTTGAAGTGCAGAGGCAGCATACAACCCATGCAGAAGTCCGCATTCATGTTCAAATGAAGAGGGGACAGAGAGATACAACATCAAAGGCCCTGGAGCATGACTCTGGCCTAACTGCACCTTCCTTTAGGAAGAAGCAGAGAGAGATGGATGGACGGATGGAGAGGTGAGATGGGCAGATGGATAGGGATTGCTCATTAGCACAATAAACATGAATTTAAATGAGTATGAGGCAAGAAATGTGAGGAAAACAGTAATGGCACCTATACAGTCAGGAAAACAGGAACAAAGCAACTACATACACACACACACACACATATATATATATATAGCTCTCTGGTTAATTCATGTAAATTAATCGCACACATTTTTGCTGCAAAAGTATTTAAAAATTGAACTGAATTTTGGTGTGAAAGAATGATAAACATTACAGACTTTCAACTTTTTATAACTATACAGTCATTTTAGCACCGATGATGATATAATGAACATAATCTGAGAAAAATATATTTGATTTAAATAAGAAGAGACAGATAGATCTTTAGAGGTGCACGGTATTGCGACGATTTATGCTAACCCGTCAAAAAATGCTACCTTGAAGCTTACAGTTTATACAGTCAGTTAAGCACTGAATGATAATGATGGGAAAATATACTGTATTTAAAAACATATATTTTATAAGCAGTTTATCGATTCATGCTACGCTGTCGAAAAATGCTCCCTCGCAGCTCGTACAGCTCCCAGTGTCCCATGGTAGCACAGATTAATGGGCATGGGACTGAATCCCAAGACTGTGAAACTGCACATGCGCAGAAGGGCACAGTGGCACATCGCAAAGGGTACCATGTTTCGAGAGAATACCAGACAGGGTTAAAGTCATATGGTGTGATTAATCAGCATTTTTTTTAATATATATATATATACACACACACACACACACACACACGTTATATAGTATATATACTGTATACATCCATGTGGTCGCCTTCTATATGTGAACTGCCATGTGCCATGACACAAAATAAATACTTTGTCCAATTACACTCAATACAAATAGTAAAAATAGCCCAATAAAAGTACAATCGCATCCACTTCAAGATTCTACCTCACATTCTCTCACTCACACTGATATCAGTTACTGGATATCTAGGATGATTAGTGAACTAAAGCTTGACCATGGGTACATAGACACACCCTTTTAGGTTTAGTGCAAATAACAGATTATCTGTGTGTGTGTGTGTGTGTGTGGGAGAGAGAGAGAGAGAGAGAGAGAGAAGGAGAGAGAGAGTCAATAGTAAGAATGCCATAGTTTATTTGGGTGGAGTGGCTTCAGGTTGCCTGTGGCAAAAAGAGGAGCCTTGTGGCTATCTTGAGTGGCCTCTTTTCATTCTTAACAACCCCCCGCCCTCCCCCACACCTATCGCTGACCTTAACACTACTGGTGTTTCCAAGGCATGAGTGTTGGTAACAGAAACAAGAGGAGGATGTAGAAAAGAACAAGGAGGGAGGAAGAAAAAGAGAGGGAGACACACATGTGTAAAGAAAAGAAAAAAAAACATCTGATTAACAAGATTAAAAGCAAAAACAAAAGAATGAAAAAGAAAAAAAAGAAAGGAGCAACAGCAAAAGTACTGGAGAAACAAAAAAGTTGTGAAGGCAGAAGAAAGGGAAGAATCAAAGTAACAGTAATAAAAGCAAAGCAAGTGGAAGAACGAACAAAAATGAATAAGAAAAAAACCACGGAGAGTAAGAGAGAGTAAAACAGAGAAAAAGAATGAAATAAGGAAAGAATTGGATGAAGTATAAAATGGTGAGAGACAGAGAGAGAGAGAGAATTGTGATACAGTAGCCTGGTGTGTGATCCTGTAGAGGATAATGCCGGTATTGTGGCATTGTGATGCAGGAGACGTGTGTGTGTGTGTGTGTGTGTGTGTGAGGGTTTTATAATGTGTATGGAGGAGGAGAGCAGCTTTAAAAAGAGACTCAATAACACTGAGGTTAACTGAGGAGTATACGCAGCGGGTAGAGGGAGCGTACCTGTGTATATGAGCAGACATATGAGGTTCACCAGCAGCTCCACACAGATGATGACCAGCAGTAGATACACAGAGAGATTCTTCACTTTATCATCTAACAGAGCGGCGGGAGCAATGACCACCAAAACTGCTGCATTTCCTTAAGAGACCACAAGAGAGAGATAAGAAAACAGAAGTGAGAGAAGGAAAGGGAAAAAGAAAGACGAGTGAAAAAAAAGAGGGCGGAAAGCAAAAATGGAAGACAGAAAGGTAATAAATGAAGGTAAAAGAAAGGAGAAGGAGAAGATAAAAAGAGGACAGAAAAAGAAAGGGTGGAAAATAAAAAGAAAATAAAGGAAAGTACACAGAGGGAAAGAAAGTATAAGAATGAAAGAAAGACGAAAGAAAATCAAACAGTAAGAGGAAAAGAAACAGGGAAAGAAAGTAAAAAGGGGGAGCAGGAGATGAGAGATGGAGTGCGGTGCTGCATGTAAACCCTTTTGCAGACACTTTAGTGGTCAACATCGAACTGGATAGAGACAGAATACTATGTGCTGCCACCTAGTGGTCTCCGGAAAATCTTTCATAATAGGATGTGTGACCAAGACCATCGCAGCGTCCAAAATCGCATACTTCCCTACTATATAGTATGTGAAAAACTGTATGCGAGGCGAGTAGTATGTCCGATTTCATAGTATTCATAAAACAGTAGGCGAGAAGAACCCGGATGATCTACTGCTTCCGGCCGAATTCTGTAGTAGGCATTAAATGGACACTTCACCATTCCATAAGGCAGCGGGAGAGGCGGCGTCATATTTGGAAAAATGGCAGAAAACGGAGACGTGCAAGTACTTTAAGGAAAACTTTGTTCATTGTGGTTTAATTACACTTTTGAGAAAATGCACTCTGTAAAGGTAAAAAAAAAAAAGAGAGGTTAACTTTTCGCACTGATGTGACGACACATGACACGTGACGCCCGATGTAGGACGCCCGAAATCTGTTCATACTACACTCATTCATACTGTATAGAACATACTGTTTTAACTGTAGAGCAGTACGTACAGATTCAAATGTAATACCTACTATGCGATTTCGGACGCAGCACATGACTCTTTATACTGATAGCGCAGATCTACGCCGTGTCTGCTAAATGCCGTAAACGTAAACTCTTTACCTGCAGAGTGTATGAGCAGCGGCAGGTTTTTGAGGTAACTTGTGGTCCTGTAGAACTGTAGGTATCCTGACCTCCTCACTTTGGTATGGTGCCGATGCACACACCGCCCAAACAGCAGAACGAGCAGCCACAGGCCTACCTTCCCCAGCAGCACCACAGTCTGAGTGTCCACTCCATTAAATGCCGCTTTGCACTCTGCAGAGTGATCGTCTGTTAACCAGCACAGAAACGCCAGGACTATGCACACACTTACATACACCACCTGGGAAGCACATCCAAAAGGGGAACAAGCAGATAACACACACATAAGCCATTATTAATATTATTATTATTATATATTATATAATTGCAGCTGCTCTTGGTCACATACAGTTTTTTCAACAATTGCAAATAAATATGAGTAGATGAAAAAAAGTATATAGTTTGTGTATATATACGTGTGTGTGTATAGATACGTTTATATTAGTGGTGGGCGTAGATTAATTTTTTTAATCTAGATTAATCTCACTGTAATCTTGGAATTAATCTAGATTAAAATGGCTCTTCTGAATTCTGCAGAAGGTCTGAGGGGGA
>JBBPDB010000083.1:5478913-5489799 GCA_037974465.1 Brachypetersius altus
TAAGTCATCCCAGGCACTCTGATCTACACTTGTTTATTACATAACTTGGATGAATAAGGGCTACTTGGCCCTGTTCACATCTGGCTTTAACATGCATGTCATGGGATTTGATCATATGTGGAGTGGTACAGGTGTGACCAGAGTCTGAGTGAACTGATCACTGAACCACTACTTGGCAGGTGGTTAGAGACACACATGACCATCTTTGCAATGTGAACATTAAGGCACCCTGACTCTTCTCCCACAACAGCTTCACATCAGTGATGAAAGCAGTCGCTTTGTATCGTTGCTTTCTTCTTCTCCTCTCTCGTTTGCCAGGTGTATCAGATTATTTAGGACAGACGATACTACCAGGCATGAACTGTGTAAAGTGTACTTGTAGTGCATTTATTCAACCCACCTTTCTAAATACTATGGAGACAGCTGCCATGGTCCTATAGGAGGAAATAGTGGCACGTGTCTGGCTCCATGTCTGGCTCTGTATTCACAGCATGGTTCGCAATGCAATGCAAAATGGGTAGTAGGTGGTGTGAAAAGTCTAAAGAGGTGCTTTTAGACAGGCCAAGGTTAATGTCCATGCTGATTTTTTTCATATAAATTTAATGGAACAAAAATATTTTACATAATTTATACATTTACAGCGAGATCAGATTACCTCCTCAGAAACGGACTGCTTTGGCTGGTAAAACTGGCTGAAAGATTTGAGATGCAAAGTAAGGTTAGCGGAGGTTACACACTACTAACATTTGTCTGTTTATCTAAAGAACACTTTAGTTTCTCTGTGTAATCGTCACATGCCATCAACTATGGCTTGTTGCCAACCTCATCCTGGGTCTAACTTAACACAGTAATGGCAAGAGTGTTTCACTCGGATGCAAAGAAAATCTAAACAGTGCTTGGAGTAAAGAGCGCTGCTGTGCTGAATGTTTCGGATTGTAACAGCGCGTTTTGCCGTGGCCTTAATACAGGCTTTGTACTGATCCGCCAAGCTACATATGATAACATGCTATTAAAGGCTATTAGGCTATGTTCACACTGAGCGTCTTTTTTCAAACTGCCAGCGTCTGTTTTACATTAGAATCCTTTTTTTATAAACCTTTTTTTTTTTTTTTAAAGAGCGCTGAGCGTTTTTTTAAACGCCACCGCCGGCGTCTTTTTCTGCAGCTCAGAGCGTCGTTTCAAGTTGAAAAAAGTTCAACTTTTCTGAAAAGAACGCCCTACGCCAAGCGCCTTTTTGACAGCTGACCAACGACAAGTGAGTAGCGACACCTGTCGTTTCCATAACAACAAGAACAACAAGAAAAAATGGAGACAGTGCCGGTGGATAAACTAAAAAAGCGCTCAGGACTTTTTTGAAGAAACGGTTTACTCCAGAGGGTTCTAATGTAAAACAGACGCTGGCAGTTTGAACTGTGTGTGTTTTTGCAGTCGATGGTGCAATGATTTGTAGCAGGTCTTCAAACTGACTTTTGTGTCTAAAATATGCCACACACAGTGCATCATCCAACCGGAGCTCCTGGACTAAACTGCTGTAAGCACCGTATAGTTTCTTTCCTCCTATAATGTCCTGCACCACAAACGTCTTTGTGAACCGACATTCTCCTCCCCGGTAACTTCAAAAGCCAACGCAAGAGCCGACTTTCTCTTTCTCGACATTTTTGCATCACACAGCACTAGGCTACTGTTGCAGCTGTTATAGCAACAAAAGACGTTCTCAGCCGCTATTTGGCAGCATTTGGTTTTTTTTGCTAAAAAAGCGCAGATGTCAACTTTTTCTTGTCAAAAAAGACGCCAGGTGTGAAATTAATTAGTACAGTGTGATATCTGCATACCTGCTGCTTTATACTTGAGATCTAAATTAACAGTTTGGAAACAAATCAAACATATACAGATTTCCTCGTCTCCCAAATTGCCAAGACATCTTTTGTCTAAATTTTCCGTTTTTAAGGTTATAGCTGCATGCTATGGTAGATTATTAGGGATGGGTATCGAAAAACTGGTACTAAATCAGCTCCTGACGGGTCAATACTGAATTATCAATATGCTGCTGGACAATCGGTTAGTTATGCAGCAGTAATGCAGTCTGTCATGGCTGGCATTTTCTAATTGGATCAATAGGAAGGTGGAAGCAATGCTCTGCTCATCACCACCACCTTTATGATTACTCCTCCCTCATTATATACATATACATCAATCAACGTAGCTTGTGATTTCTCCAAACAATTAATAGTAAATAGTATGTTGAATCTTTTCACACTATTTCAGTGCACTTTTTTGTATCGATTAGTATCAATATCTGTATCAGTAAAATATCATTGCAGCCTCCAGCTAGCATTGTGCAGACTGTAAGTGTCATACTGTGTCAGAAGCTCCACCAAGCAAGTCTATCTAATGTGTGGATGTGTAAAATATGCCTTACAGCAATATTAAAAAAAAAATGTCCTGATTGATTACAATTGGAGTAAGGAGAAAGTACTGATGTACTCATCCAGTCCTACAGAGGGCTAAAGTCGTCTCCAGCGCTCTCAAAGTTTCAGGTTATAAAAAGTGGAATCTGGATTGGGACACAGCCCTTAAGTGCTTTAATGCAAGGACATAGTTGCCTTCAAATGCACTTGTCCTCCTGCTTGAGGTGGTTGTCCAGCGGTGACTTCAGTTGAAATATATCAAAGTATGGAGCAGAAGATGCTGCCATTGTTATGGCAACCACTCTCCACAGTGGCGGTGATTCTGCTAGTCAGGCTGATGGCCAGATGGGCAGGGTGCGCTGAAGGGGTGGTGCTGGCCGGACTGTTGCCAAGGGGGCGAGGGGGTGGGTTTTCCAGAGCCCAGGGAGAGTTTGGTCTGAGGAAGAAAAGGGACAAGGGAGGTGAAATTTTCAAATAATTAACTGGAGTGTTGCAAAAACTGTAGATGAATGTCACAGAACACTGAAAATGCAGTTTTAATGTGTAATATTTTAGAATTATTCTATTATATCTATTTTAATTTATGTTCTTGATGAAGGAATTTAGTGATTACTTTTTTTAAACTGTGTTTCCTCACTAAAAGTGGAAACCGTCACCAACATGGCCTTACTAATGCATGTATTTCTTTATGTAGTTTATAGAAATTTACAAATTTCATGATCCAAAACAGTTTGCTGTTATAAACTGCATGTGTATGACAGCACTGATGTTAACTGCATTGATCCCCTTACTATGAGGTCACTCAAATCTTGCTCAAATATTTTCAATATGTGCTTTTACTGATGGTCAGATCATTAACACAAAATGTGTTTCATGAACAAAAGGTGTTGCAAACTATTTCCAACAATATAACAAATAAATAACGCTCCGCCCACATCACCCCGTCCTCTCTCAGCTACACTGGCTACCTATTCAGGCTCGAATTAAGTTTAAAGTTTTACTCCTCACCTCTCGCTCGCTCAGATCTTCTGGTGCTAATCTTCTTCTTGTTCAACGCACTAGACTCTCCACTTTTGGTGGTAGGTCATTTAGTGTCACGGCTCCCAAACTTTGGAACTCTCTTCCGCTAACCCTCCGTGACTGCTGCTCTATCTCATCAATCAAACGCGATCTCAAGACTTTTCTCTTCAAAGAACATTTCTCTTTCACCTGACTATGTAACATTGTAACAATTTTTTTTGCACGCTATGTAAAGCAACCTTGAGTTTGTTGAAGGCGCCATTTAAATGTTACTTATTATAACAAAAACTGTATCCACTCACCTGTGTGTAAGCAAAGTGTTGCTGAGTACAATGCACTCTTGATTGAGCATGTCAGTGTATATGGGTGGCTTATTATTGGCTGGGAAGCCCTCATACACCAAGTTTTCCTGAACCACACCTCGAACCTGTTCCCTAACAGAGATAGCGCAACCACCCCCGGACTGCACACGATTCCTCAGGACCTGCAGGAAATACACAAACACATAACTGTGGGTGTTTTTGAGGGTATCCTCAAAACGCAGATTTTTTCTGAAAACCTAACTGATAATTGTACGCGGAAATCCCCACAAGAGCGTCTCAAGTGTTTCTCTTGTTTTTTGTTTTGTCCTTCTTAAAGCCCTGTATTTTTTTTACTGTAAATTAAATTAAAAGAGGCCGTTGAGCTCAGTCGCTGTCCAGTGTCTGCTTTAACTGGCGGGTCACTACAATACGACTCCTCCTGAAGACCCTGAATAAGACACGCCTTCAATGAACAGTATATCATTGAGCTGTAAAAATGACTGGTGATTACCATGCATTTTACTGTATATTACTAAAAATTCCATTATTTTATTATGGTATTTACCTGCTAATACCAAAGAAAACATGTGTGCATGAATTACAGTACAGTCTATATAGGGGTAACATCGGTATTTACATTCTAGCACTGTATAGGCATTTTTTTATTACAACAACGCCGTGCTCTTGGAACGTAAACCCCGCGAAAAGCGGGCGGTTACTGTATTTACCCAGCTTATACCAAAGAAAGCGACAGTACAGTATATATAGGAATAACATCAGTATTTTTCATTCTAACACTGTAGATGACAAGTGCTAGGCATTGTAGGCATCACAAATTTGTGTTTTTTCACAATCTGGGGCTGCTCTCGGAACATAACCTCCAGTTGTGTAAATGAGATCTTCTGCCAAAACTCCTTTTTGATTGTTAATATGAAAAACCCACCTTCACATCTGCGCTTTCTATGACTCGTATCCCGATAGCACCGTTTCCAATCACATCATTCTCCACAATCTGCCCGTCACCCCGGAAACAAATGCCATGGCAGGAATTGCCATAGATGCCATTCCCACGTAGCTCCACCCGGCACTCTCTGTCCACCGTTACTCCTGCCCTGCTGTTGCTATGGACACAGTTCCCGACAACCCGGGTCAGCTGAGAGCTCTGGATGATGGACATGCCAGCTGCCCGATTGCTGGCCACCATGTTGCCCACCACGTTCAGAGCTTCGCTGCTCTTCACATACACTCCTACTGCTGCAGAGAAAGAGATAGTGTGTATAAGCAAGAGAGAACAATGCTCAGAGAGGAAGAGGCTGTAGGAAACCTGTAACTCGGGTATCTTGGTAGCCTGACACATCAAAGTGAACAATGAGGTGCCTATAATTCCCTTCCCTTTCTGCTGGGGCAGTGAAGGTGTCAGGGGTCCATCCAAAGTCAAAAAGTGAAATGTCACAAATAATGAGGGAAATTTGGTTGTCAGCTCTGTATAGGAAATGAAAATAAATACAGAAAACACTGGCAAACAAAATGACTCAGGAAGTATCTTAAGTTCTGTATGTTTACTGTCTAAAGTGGTATTTGGTGTTTAAATAAAGACACATTTAAGTCATTCATGTTTTGTCACTCCAGCAAAGAAAAAATGGAAACACGATCACTTGACATAAAACCTATTAATTACATTGTTTAATCTGAATAATAAAAAAAAATCTGTAGAAAAGGAAAAGGCTCATTATGAATACACTGCTATATACAGAAATGCATGATATAAATAGTAACACAGTTGAGTGAAAAACTACGGACACAAATGGCAGTTTAGAGTAAGTTATTGCACTTATTATAGAATCAGCAGCAATATTAAGTAAATTAGTAATGTTAAGAAAAGGTCATGTAGACCTAATGAAGACACATGAAGACTATTGCACATAAGATATTGTAAGAAATGTATCCACACCCATAACACAGTGGTCTGTAAAGGGTCTGTAAAAAACCTTAGCAATGGGGTCTTAGTGATGCACTGAACAACCACCACCTTCTTCATGTTACTGAAAATGGTTCATTGCACAAATAATATCTGGATAGCAGATATTTTCAGTGCCTCTTTCCAATGCTGGATAGATGTGTGTCTAACTAATAAATTAGGCTCCAGCAGTTGGGCTTCTGGCAGCAATTGTAACTCTGGCCAGTGAGGTTAGGTAAAAGGTGGAGGAGTTTGAACTGTCACCCTGGAGAAGGGGTTTTGGAGGCATTTGAGATTCATTCAGTAAGTGAGAGAAAGAGAGAGAAACAGTGATTATGAGCATTTCTAACCTCCGTTGTGGTTCATGCAGTTGTTTTCCACCAAGGCTACTGTGATTGGCCTGCGAGACGAGTAACGCTCATCTTCACTGTCCATGTCGCTTTCCCAGGCCAGCAGCTCTCCTTCTTCGTGGAAGTTCTCCTGACCTCCTCTATCCCCTCCTCCTCCTCCTGGTCCCCTCTCCCGTTCCTGCACTGGCCGGTAGCCCTCACCACTTTCTGAAGATTCCGGGTCTTTCCGGCAAAATACAGCCAGGCCATACATGCGGTTGTGGGTGATGTAGTTTCCTATCAGCTGAGGGAGGCTTGATGACATCACCCACACACCACAGCCCCTATTGCCTACCACAGCCAAAGTGAGAGGTCCCAAGACATTAAGATCACAAAGCCATGTTTAAAGGAATAGTTGGACAAAAAACATTTAAACAACTCCATACCTTATAAATTAGCTAAATTATCTTTCTAGGTGTCTAGTTTCCATTAGAGCATTGAAGCCAATGTAGATATTAGGCCTCGTTTACACTGTCAGTTAAATGTGACCCAATTCCAATTTTTTGCTCATATGTGACACAGATCTGTTCCAGTGTAAACAGGAAAAAAATGCATGCATTCGGATATTTTGAGATCGGTTTCAGGTCTCATTCATATGTGGAAATAAAGCAGATATAAATCAGATATGTGCCGATGCGACTGTCATGTAAACAAGCAGATCGGATTTTCTTAGGCATTGTTGCAAGCCACCAAGCATATTTCGCGTTCGTCCATCTTGGCTACTGTGTGGTGTAACAACCCCCCTTTGCTATAGGAAGTGTAAACAAGCGAATCGGGTATGACTCACAATTAAAAAAGACGTGTAAACAGAAGGTAAAAAAAAAACAGATATAGGCAACAAATCTGAATTGAGCATTAAGACCTGCAGTGTAAACGAGGCCATAGTAATGCATTGTGTAGGCTTGCTTATGTGATTCCTCATATAGTATATAGCCAATGTTGTAGTTTAAATGGAAAAACTAAAGAAACTTGAGACATCAAACATGTATTGGCTAATCATTTGGGGATCGTTTGATTTATTACTGTACAATTCTTTAATCATTCCCAAGGAGACAATGTCATAATAAAGAGGTGCTCACCGTAGATGTGGTTGCCCTCAATGAGGCCCCTCCCTCTCTCTCCCACCACCACGCCGTCTGAGTAGCCATGACAGATGAAGTTATTGCGCAGTATGGGATCGCCTCCACGGCGAATATCTGCACCACCCCACTGATTCTGTCTGATCACATTTTCTATTAGTCCAAGAGACATACGGGTCAGAGAGACAAGAGCAGCAGACAGATAGCACGAAAGGACAAACAAAGAGACAACAGAAAGAGAAAAAGAGCAACAGAGAACATCAGATGAATGTCCTAAAGCTAACATTTTTGTTTTTGGTGGCCAAAGTGTGATGTTCAGAGAACAAAATAAAAAAAGAATGGTGAGGTAGTGCTTTGTTAGTCATGTTTTCACTCATAGCCATTATATGGGTATATATTTCAATCAAAACTCCACTCCATAAAGTATGGCCTGTGAATGTTTTCATTTGAATTTCACACATCTGTATAGTATTTAGCAAAATAAAATGTGTGTAACAATATAAAAACATGAAAAGAAGAAAACCAAGAAAAACATCTTTGCAGGCCAGCTTTGGCCCGCTGTCCTCTTAGGGTGTCCCTATCTTGCAGCAGTACTACAGCATTTTCAGAAATATATCCAACTAGCACACATGTCTAACTAGTCCTGTAAATTCTTCAGGCAAAGATGTTTATAAATTAAGCAAATTACTTGTATAATTGTACCAGTATAAGTGTGAGTGGGGTTTTCACAGATTACGTCTTCACATAATAAAGCATCTCACATATTTTTAATCCAGTAACTGCGCAAAGGCTTCTATTATAGGTGCATTTCAAGAAATCAGCTTTTCGGAGAAACAGGTCAAAGTTACGCGGTAGAGATCAGGTTGAATATGCTGGAGACAGCTTCAAAGTTTGGATTGCTTTACTCAACTACAGGAATACAGCAAACCCCCAGTTTTACACGGGTCAGTAGTCGCGGATTAAGTCACATGCGAACTCATAGTTTTACGTGCATAATGCGGAATCTGCTAATATATTCCGCCTTTTTTGCTATTTTGTGCAGATAATTGTATTTTTTCTGAATGTTTTCACACAAGGGGACTCGGGGCAGGCTGTAGCTGACTTGGAAGTTTTTTCGAATCCCACACCAGGGTTGAGCCCCGCGCTCCAAGAGCGATTTCTCCGTGGGGCAAGCACTCAGACACTTTGAACTGCAGAGTTCGGTAGATCTCCAGGAGACCTTTCCAACGAGCCCTCATTTTTATTTTTAGTCCGAGCAGATCAGAGGTTATTCCCCGAAAAACTTTCGCCTCACTGTGGTGTCCCAATACTTTTGACCAGCGACCTTCCGAGTTGCATATCTTGGCGGGGAATTTAAATCAAAAGAGGCGAATACGGGTTTACTTTAGGGGTAATGCATTAAACTAATGCATATTTGGGGGCATATATAGTTTTTACACTATAAAAGCGTCATTTTTAGGCATTTTCTGTTTACCAAAACACAACAACGCATTTATTCACTGTACGCAGGTGCTCTTGGAACGCAAAAGCGAGGGGATTACTGTACTTGAATTGGCTGCGATTCATGTACTGCTTATATGATCACTCTGTTTACTACAGAAAAATATTGGCCATACACACCAGTAATCAGTCCTCTCCCATTCTCATTAACAGCAATGCCAGCAGCGAGACCCTGGAATATATGATTCCCACTGACAGACAGGAAGAAAGAGGGAAAGGGAAATTAGTATTCATTGTGGATTTATGTGTACCTGAATATAAACATGGATATGAATTAAGGATATGAATATGAACTAAGGATTGACACATTAAGGTTCTACATACACTGCCCATTCAAAAAAAAGAGTCACACACTCTGTGTTATTGGCCGGCTTTAGCTTTGATTCCGGCATGCATTCGCTTTGGAGTTGCTTTGATAAGCTTCTGTCACAACTTTTATTTCCATCCAAAGTTATTTTGTCACCAAGATCTTGTTGTGATGATGGGAGAGTTGGACAAAGTCGTGCGCAGGGTCTTCTCCAGCATATCCCAAAGGTTTGTGGAGGTCAATCCATGCCTCATGATCCCTGAAATACTTTTTAATACTGACACTGTCATCTTGGAATATGCCCGTGCTATCAGGAAAGAAAACGTCCAATGATGGTCATTCAGTATATTCAGGTCCGCTGATGCTCTGGGCACATAATGTGCTGAACCTAGACCTGACCAAGGGCAGCAACCCCAGATCATATCACTGCCCCCGCAGGTTTGTACGGTAGGCATTAGAAATGACGGGTGCCTTACTTCATCCGCCTCACTTCTTACCCAGATGCGCCCATCGCTCTGGTACAGGGTAAACCTGGACTCATCAGACCACATGACCTTCCTTCCATTGCTCCAATCTTTATGCTCCATATCAAAGTGAAGCCTTTTTTATTAGCCTCTGATAAGTGGTTTTAGGCTTAAGGCTACACAGCTGTCCCAAACCCTTGAGTTCCTTTTACTATTTCACCAAACAACTCAAGAGTTTTTCCCCACCACAGTTCTTCTTCCAAGATGATGGTTCCCCACTAGGGTTGCACAATACATCGCAAATTTACCATCATCGCGATATCAACATATCGCCAAAGACTGCTATAAATGGTGTTTTTCCAAAACTCTTCACCCAGAGCCACAGAGAAGAGAGCAAAAAAATCACTGGGCAGTTTCTTCATCTTCTGTGCTGCTGTTATAAATTGTTCCTTTTGCTATATTTTTCTGGCTACAAACTTACTACCATTTAAATTGTGTTTATATTTATTTAAGATTTAAAAATGTTTTTTTTTTTCTTTTTTTATTCAACAATGTTCAAGTGTATAATGGGAGGCATTAAATGCTCTGTTTAAATAAATTCTTTTTAAAAAAAACATGTTTTTCTGCATTTTTTCTGCATAGTCTAGTCAGCGTCTGGAGTCTATATCACCAGCAAATCCAAAGCAGAAAAACTAACACTATAAAGGTTTACTCACTTATCGCATGGGATATCGCCATCGCAACACTTAACAACATTATCGCATATCGCATGTTTTTCTAATAGCGTGCAGCCCTTTCCCCACTATCCCCTAATAATGCATTGGACAGTTCTTAACCCAGTGTTAGTAGTTTCAGCAGCTTCTTTAGATGATTTCTTAGGGTTAAATAACTTGTTGCCAGCTGAAACATAAATCATCCATGCAGTAATTATCAAATTACTAATTATTTGTTTAGTTAAATCCAGGTGGCGACTTTTTTTTGGTCAGGCAGTGTAGTTGTCAGCATCAGAGATAAATTGATAAAAGCAACATCAATTGCTTTCAAGCTGCTTTGGGTGGTTGCGATGGCCCTCCCTGTCACTCAGAACGATGCTAGCCAGCACAGGCTTTTCTTAGCTGTTAGGCAGTTTGTGCTCTCCTCTGGTTGTGTTGAGTCCAATGACATTATGTTAATGGCAGGTCAAAAAAGATGTGGTGGAACTTTGTGTAACATGAAGGTAGTGTGTTTCACGCACATGTGTGCAAGCCTTCGCACAGTATTTGTAGTATCTGTGATTGGTGGCAAAACAAAAGAAATGCTAAGAATGCGGTGAATCTCTGCCATTATGGAAGATAGGAAATATAATAAATCTGTTTTCTCACAAATATAAATTATAAATTAAGTCCTTTTTACACACACACACACACACACACACACACACACACACACACACACACACACACACACACACACACACACAC